>CALYLX010000090.1:0-115571 GCA_944990035.1 Clitopilus passeckerianus
AATATCAACCGTGGATCTCGAAGTTCGTCTCCGCATACAGTTGAACTCTACGCTCTTCAAGAAGACGCTTGCATGCAAACGCGCCAGTAACAATGAAGGTCAACCGGATAATGAGACAGACTCCGAAACGAGACAGGACGCAAAGGCGCAGATTATGACTTTGATGACCACGGACGTGGACCGACTGAGCAAGTTCATTTGGCATCTGTATATGTTGATTGGTGGGCATTCTGCCTTTTTTGAATGTGCCTGCTCTAAACCACACCTAGCTTCACCTCTCGAGATCGTTATTGCATCATACATCCTGTACCGCCTTCTGGGTCAGTATAAATCCTTGCTCTGGCCTTGCAGATTCTGAGTTCTGTCTTATAGGCGTTTCGTGCCTTGTCGGCATTGGGGTCTCGTGTATACTTCTACCCTTGAATCACTTCGCAGCAAAATACGCTCTTGGTGCGTTTTTATTCAATGGTAGGCTAATGCATGACTAAACCAGCATTGCAGCTGCTCAAGGGAATCTCCTGAAAGCCCGAGATGAGCGAGTTGCGTTAATGAACGAGGTTCTGGGTGCTATGCGGATGTTGAAGGTTAGACCCTTGTGGAACAAACTCTGGTAAACTTGTTGATACCTCTATGTTTCTAGTTCATGGCCTGGGAAAGGAAGTTCGAAGAACGGATTCTACGTATCAGGGAAAAAGAGCTGAAGTACCAGGAAACCAACTATTCAATTGAGGTGTGACCAATGTAAGATACCGTCTCCTCGCCTAGCTAACTCAGACCAATTCCAACAGACTCTGTGGAGAGTAGTATGGTAAGACTTGCCGTTTGAAAACCTCGTCCGGTGCTCACTGAAATACAGGTACAGCGCTCCCGTGATCGTCTCGGTCTTCACCTTTTGGCACTTTACGAATGTTCGTCATCAAGCCCTCACCTCATCTATCGCTTTCACGGCCGTGAGTACATTATCCCCCGCCTGGCATGCAAGCCTAGCTAACATACGCACTTTACCAGATCCTTGGTAAGCTTCCGCCATGGATTGTTATCATGACTTCGGTCTAATGGTTAGCAGTGTTCGGCAAGATGAAGTATGCTCTCAATGGCCTTCCTGGCGCACTGATAGGACTCCTCGAGGTAAAGCAGGCACTGCTTGAACTACTACTTCACTTGGAATAACCGGATTTACAGAGCTTTGTCTCCCTCCGCCGCATCGAACGATATCTCAACCGGAGAGAGGTTGACTCACCGAGGAACACAAGTCGAACGGAAGTCGTAGGCTTCCGAGCCTGCACCCTAACCTGGAGTCATGAACATCCGATAACTGAAGGCTCTCGTCAAGAATCATTACCTTTCAGCTCCGGATTTGCACTTTCGAACCTGAACCTGAGTTTCCCCACCGGAGAGCTCTCACTGATCTGCGGCAAGCTAGGTTCAGGGAAGACATTAGTTTTACTTGGTATGTTTTAATAAGTTGGACTATTAATGTCTAACAATGTGCAGGTCTATTGGGAGAGGCAGACGTGGTGTCAGGAGAAGTGTATTGCCCCAGATCACCTCCAGACACAATTGGACTAGATTCAGGTGGACATATACCACCGGGTATATGGATAATGGAGGGTGTTTGTGCTTATGTGCCTCAAGTATGTCAAGCGTTCACCACTTTTACTTTCATAGGAGCAGTTTAACGACATTTGCTCAGGTTGCCTGGCTATCGAATGCATCTATCAAGGGTTCGTTCAACAATCTTTGCTTGTGTACTATTGCTGACTACCTACTATAGACAACATCTTGTTCCACCTGCCTTATGATGAAGACCGGTATCTACAAACTCTCGAAGCATGTGCCCTTGTTAATGACCTAGAAATCCTAGAAGATGGGGATGAGACGGAAATCGGAGAGCGCGGGGTAAGCAAATCGCCACTAGTCACTGTTGCAAGGCCTGATTAGATGGATGTAGGTCAATCTGTCTGGCGGACAGAAGGCTCGGGGTGAGTAAAGAAAACCTGGTGCAGATGAATGCTCCTTACTCTCCCACAGTCTCGCTGGCACGGGCTGTCTATTCACGGGCCTCAGTGTTGTTGCTCGACGATGCTCTCTCCGCTGGTGAGATCAAGCTCCTTTGCGACTTACTTCCATATACTAACTGTTATCTAGTGGACGCTCATACCGCCTTTCATCTCTTTCATCGCTGCATACGAGGGGAGATCATGGCGGGAAGAACAGTAATCCTTGTCTCGCACTATGTCAGATTATGTGCTCCCGACGCTAAATACATCGTTGCGCTTACTGGCGGACATGTCGGGTTCGAAGGTGATTACGAGTCGTTCAAGAGCAGCTCTATTATCACCGATCTTGTGGGTGGTCTTCCGTGTTCTCCTTCGGAGGAGACTTTGCTGGACGCAGATTCCGACGTGCTATGTACCGTACCGACTAGTGGTACCTCTTCAGCCACCTCAAGCATTTCGGGCGTGACCGTCAAGGGTCGTGGACCTCCAAAGAAGCTCGTTGAGGAAGAAAATCGTACAGTCGGACATATCGGAAAAGATGCTTGGAAGACCTACACATTTGCATGTGGTGGTCCTTTCTTCTGGTTCACGCTTGTGTTAGTGCTCTTGGGTGCTTCCGTGAGCCCAGTGCTGGAGAATGGATGGTTAAAGTATTTTGTGGAAGTTCGACCTGATGATTTGTTCTAACTGGTTCTTTCTCTTCTAGGCGCTGGTCCAATGAGGCCATGCAAAGGCGACCCACAGATTCCACTTTCTATGTCATGGTCTATGCCGCATTCACATTTGGCGGATTGATCATCGCGGCCACGCGCTGGATTTTCCTCTACTCCGGAACCCTTCGTGCTTCCGATGCGCTGCATAGGCGCCTTCTGAAGGCAGTTCTTTTTGCGAATATGCGGTTTCATGACACTGTGTCTCGCGGCCGGCTATTGAACAGATTTAGCAAAGATTTTGAAGGTCCGTACTCGTCCTTTCTTCGAGGTCTTATTTGGTTCACCAACCCTACACAGATATCGACAGCAGTTTGCCAGACGATGTTGCCCATGCCATCATATACGCTTTGTCCGCCCTCACGACTGTGGTCACCGTCAGTTTCGTTGGGGGCCTTCCGTTCATTGTTGCTATCGCCATTCTAAGCGTGCTCTATTTCAAAGGTATGTCTACGTCCGTAGAATCTGTTCTGTGGAGGAGCTTACAGGAGTTCAGTCGCGCAGGTAAATGACTGACCCAAGCGTTTAAACATGCCCCTTACACCTTGGTGTAGATATATGGTCACTCGGCTCGAGATATGAGGCGGCTCTGTGAGTTCTTAGCCTTCCCTGTCCCACGTCTTGCTTAGTTGCTTGATTAGGCTCTGTGACCCGCTCGCCACTCTATTCCATGTATGGCGAAACTATCGCGGGTGCTACCGTGATACGAGCCTTTGGGGCGTCGTCGAAAACACAACATGATATGCTTCAATTGATGGATATGGTAACAGTCTCTCGTTTCGCCCAGACTTCCGCGTACTGACGGACGCTTGCTATAGCAATCAACACCGTATTACTGGATGTGGGCTGGTACGTATGCGCTCTTCCAACAAGACTCGTCGTTGACCTCATCCACAGTGAACCGTTGGCTAGCCAGAAGATTCAACATGTTCTCAGATTCTATTGTTGGCGCCGTCGCACTCCTTTCGTTGCTGACCCCGACAATCAGCGCTTCACTGGCAGGATTTGCTCTGGCTTTCGCTTCAACAATCACCAGTGACATGTTATTCCTCGCTTGGCGATTTGTCGGTCTTGAACAGGCTATGGTTGCTGTTGAACGAGTAAAGGAATATTCAGACCTTCCGCCAGAAGGATCAGAGCATACTAAGCGTGTTCCGCCAATATACTGGCCCGCGAATGGGGTTATTGAATGCAAAGACTTGACTGTTCGCTATGCAGTACGTGACACCGAGGTTCCCTAGACATGCATACTGATGAATGGCATTCGTATGAAGTCCTATCTCCCTGTCGTTCTTCACAAGATCGATTTCACCATCAAAGCTGGAGAGAAGGTCAGTCTTTCACGGGGTTACTCCATTCTCAACGCTGATGTACAGGTATAGATTGGAGTCGTCGGCAGAACGGGGTCAGGAAAGAGTACCCTTGCACTCTCGCTATTCAGATTTGTCGAACGTATGGAGGGAACCATAACAATTGACGGAATCGACATCACAGAGCTTGGACTTTCTGACCTTCGCAGTCGCCTCACTATCATTCCACGTAAGTTTCTACAGATCTCCCTTGACCCCAGTTCAACTGACTAACCTGTTGCAGAGGACCCAACGATCTTGAGTGGCTCGCTGCGGTCAACCATGGACGTTTTTGGTGAACATCAAGACGGCGAGATAGTGGGTACTACTCTAACTCTATTTGAAGCAGCTGACTGAGTGGACGTAGTACGAAGCCTTTCGACGTGTGTATTTGATTCCCTCAAACAACCTTGAAGGCGGGACTTCTAGCCCAGAAGTCGATCTCAATATCTTTCGAAACCTTGATTCCCTCATATCCGAAGGCGGCGAGAATTTCTCAACAGGGTAGGGCGTGTTAGTTTCTGGGAAAAGATTGGGCTGACATTGGTACAGGCAGAAACAGCTCCTTTGTATGGCAAGGGCCATCCTGAAGAGAACGAAGATTCTCGTCATGGATGAGGCGACGGCTAGGTGGGTTATAGTGAGATTGTAGACAAACTCAAGAACTCAACTCCGAAATCAGTGTTGATTATGCTACAGACGAGCTTATTAGCACAACAATACGGCAGTGCGTTTTCTGATTCTCAGATAATCCCATGCTCTTCGCTAGCCAGCTCTGTTAGGGAGTTTGCTGAAAGCACCATCTTGACGATCGCCCACCGACTACGGACCATTATTGACTACGATAGGGTGAGTCAATGTATTTCTGACTCCCAGTGGCGACTCAAGAAGGTCATTATCACAGGTTATGGTACTAGATCAAGGTAGAATCGTAGAGTTCGACCGGTAAGTTCGGGATTTGGACGCCTCGGGGAGGAGTGCTCACCCTGATGTCATTGCTGTAGCCCTTCGATACTCCTTCAAGACGAAAACTCTAGATTTTATGGCATGTGCCGAGCCACTGGTCAACAGGAGTTTATGGACCTCCAGCGAATGGCAGAGGCTTCAGTGCAATAGATTTGATTTTTTGGCTTCGTAGTCCTCTTTCATCTTACATTCTAGTAATGTTTTTTCTCTCCATCTTACTACAGTTGAATACCTCATAATGCATAAGGTCGTAATGCATAAGACATCATAATGCATAGAAATCGGCCAGACCGTGTGCGTCTAGGCCATTTTATGCATTATTTCTCATACTGGATAATGCATAGTAGAATCAGGCAATTATGCATTACCATATCCCCATATTTTGCTTGAAAATATATCTATATATGTAAATTTCCGGTAACAAAATAGCTCCCATAGTAACATTACACCCGATTCTGGACTAAACCAGCCATCATCCCCATGCATGGTCTACTGATCTCGGAAATTTCAGGGATACATGCAGCTTTCCAGTCCAGAATCCGGCCTGAGGCCCAAAGTCAGGTTTCGTTAATGACGGTAAACCTCTTGGTAAACCTTATTAAGAACTTCGTGACCGTTTGCGTGAGCTGGAGCGGGATTTCTATAGAAAGACCTTAATCTCCAAAGTTTAGTCTCTAAATCATCTCCACTTCAATTAGCTTTCTTGTTTCGCTGCTAAAACCTCAAAATCGAGGCAAAGTTGAGGTCAACACCCGGGTCAACGCCCAATGAGTGGGCTATGTCACAGCACGTCACAGGGATGTGACACTTTCCAAAATGCATAAGACATGATAATGCATAGCGTTACCCCAGGACAAGCGTTATGCATTATGAGATAGTCAACTGTACCGACTTCGCTTGGATCGTCAATCTTGGCACGGACTTTTGACATTTGGTGTCGCTCGAGTCAGTGCGGGGCCGTCCTTCCGTAAAGAATGGGGATTCGAGAGAGATCGTAATCTCCCACTGGCTATTACATATGTATCTTAGCCCCGGTTGAAGTTTTCGCAATTTTGGGCTTCGATTGCACCAGGACGCGCCTCAGCCTCAGAAAAAGCGCAGGAATGAGCTACAGGCGATAATTTATATGAGTACGAGGCACCGATGTACTAATCCTCTGGTTAGTGAACGATATCGTCATCCTCAGAAGAAATATATAGAGGACCGTTGGTGTCGGCGCTTATGGAGGAAAAGGGGCTTACTCAGCGGTACCCTGAAGTTTTGAGTGGCCGAGCCATGTGGTTGCACGGACGGTATCAACGAATTCCAATCATATTCGGTTCTGCGTTTGACTCATATACACGGCTCAACGCCCAAAGGCTCCGTCGAGCATCAAGAAAAGTTCATTAAACTGCTCGGTTGTGCACAGAAACAATCCGTAGCTTCTTTTCTTTCCTTTACATGCCTCGATTTCAGTTCGAAATCTCGGTCGCTCTTGCTATCAGTGCTTTTGGTTCTTTGCTTATCTTCTACTTGACTCGGGAGAAAAAGGGACAAATCAAACTTCCAACTCATTCGGAAGAACTTAATGGTTCAAGTTTCCATGAGGGACATGACCCCTTCGACGTGGTGAAGCCAGAGGATCTCATTGACGGATACCCCTTAGACGCTGAGGCGTTTTGGAGAAAGGTGAGCTGCGAAATTGGTTAGGAAGTTGGGCTCGACTGACTTGGAGTAAGGTTCGATGGATCAAAACGACTATCTCTATCTTGCTATCCTTGCTAGTCATGATTAACGCTATTTCACTGGGATGGGCCTCCATAAATGACGACCCAAAGGATATTGCGACTTCGGCCTTGGAACTTACATTTTCTATCTACATGTTGGGTTTGGCCGTCCGCGCTGCTGCACAAAATACGCAAGCACTCCATGCTGAATCTATTCTGCACATTACGTCGCTGGCTGCCTTTGCGTCTGCCTTACTTGGTCTCATTTCCATTCTACCAACCACATCCCCGACGACTGCCGCTTCTGCAACGACACCATTCCTTAAAGGTCTATGGTTTATGAAGCTGGCCTCGTTCATAATCATCCTCGTCATGGCGGGAACGTCACCATTGGGCCCACCCATGTCCTATCCGGTGGAACAAATATACTCCGAGAAGACGATACAGGCCATCACCAACAAGCAACCAGAAAATGTTTGTGGTATCGTTGGTACGCATCAGCCCGGGCCACAGCTAGGTTGTAGCATATGCTCATTTGACATGTATCACAGGTGCTTCCCCCTTCGCCACTTTGCTATTCTCGTACACGACCCAGGTTGTATGGCTCGGCAATATTGCAACCAGTCTCGAAGTCGGTGATCTTCCTGTGGTTCCCGCCGACATGCGCTCTACGTTTAACTACGCCAAAATGAAGAGGGGTATGAAGGAAGTTCACCTCCGTATCGGTAGTTGGTCTCCCAAGCCGGGTTCAGGATATGGGTTAGGCTGGCGTTTATTGAGAGTCAACGCTGCACCAATTGGAATACTCATTCTGTTGGCTGCTACATCCGCAATGCTCTTTTACACACCTGCGATCGTTTTGGAACGCTTCATCACTTATTTGCAAAACGATCCGGAGAGAAAGGATATGGGCTGGGGATGGGTCTATGTTCTCGGTCTATTCTCGACCAATGCAATCATGTATCTTGGTGTGTTTGTGTTATGACACTCATTCCGCATGCATGCTCACAAAAGCTTTACAGTCACTGGTCAACTCTGGTCGATTTCTACCACCACGATCCAAGTTCGCCTTCGTAACCAAATGAACTCAATGCTCTTTGCCAAAACCCTCATTCGCAAAGATGTTGCTTCCTCCGCACCCACCAAGTCTGACGACGACGACGATGCAAAGAAGAAGGATGAACCCAAGGAGGAAAAGAAAGACGATGAAGATGATTTCTCGAGCAAGGCCCAGATTATGACACTCATGACCACGGACGTTGACCGCGTTAGCGAACTTGCCTGGCATATGTTCTCTCTCGTTGGTAAGCCCATTACAACATATCTGAAATCAGCTCGGAGGCTCATATACCTTCCGCAGATTCCCCCATAGAAATCGTTATTGGATCTATATTCCTATATAAATTGCTTGGAGTTTCTTGCTTTATCGGTCTCGCTGTTACATGCCTGTTCCTCCCCCTGAATCACTTCGCTGGAAAGGTCGTTATGGGTGCACAAGATAATCTCATGAAGGCAAGGGATGAAAGGGTTTCTCTCATGAATGAAGTGAGTTGCCCCTGTTGATGCCCAATGGCACGAGGACTGACTGTTCATTTCAACAGATTCTTGGTGGTATCCGTATGCTCAAGTTCATGGCATGGGAACGAAACTTTGAAGCCCGAGTGCTCAAAGTCCGTGAAAAGGAGCTCAAGTACCAGAAACTTAATTATTCCATTGAGACCCTGTGGAATGCTATCTGGTATTTTGCCCTATCCGACTTGGTACCGTTCACTCTCTTACCCATTCTTTTAGGAACGGTTCGCCCATTCTCGTCACGCTCGTCACCTTCTGGCATTTCGCTGTCGTAAGGCACCAGACCTTGACACCAGCTCTTGCTTTCCCTGCTGTAAGTCGTTCACACTCATATTTCTATCCTCCCTCGTGCTCAACGTTTTATAGATCCTTGGTAACTAATGATATCTTCTCAATATTTTCCGCTTCTTGACACTCGGCTTTATCAGTCTTTGACGAAATGAAGTTTGCATTGAACGCGCTACCGGAAACCTTCATCAACTTGCTTCAGGTGAGCATACCGGACTTTCAATTGTAACAATAGCTTACGAAATTCCTTCAGAGCTTGGTCTCGCTGCGCCGTATCGAGAAGTACATGGGAGGTTCCGAAGTCAAGCCCGTCCCTCCTCTCTCCGAGCAATCCGACATCATTGCCTTCCAGTCTTGCACTGTCACTTGGTCGCAAGATAGATCTCTTACTAGCGCAACTCCCTCTACAACGTCTGCGGCTTCGACTCCTAAACACAGGTTTATGTTGATGGACTTGTCCCTCAGCTTCCCCAGCGGCGAGTTGTCGCTTGTTTGTGGCAAACTTGGTTCTGGGAAGACTTTGTTATTGTTATGTATGTTTTCAATTTACTACATTTTCGTGGGCAAATACTGACCGTGCAAATCATGCAGCCCTACTCGGTGAAGCAGATACACTCACTGGACAAGTTATTGGACCTCGTTCTCCTCCCGATGCCATCGCCTCTTTCGTTGGAGTCCATGTCCCGAAGGAACAGTGGATCGTCAAGGGTGTTTGCGCTTACGTTCCCCAAGCTGCCTGGCTCCGCAATGCGTCCATCAAAGGTTTGTTTTTACATCATGGAGTCCAAACTCCTCATCTCTAATTACTCTAATCCACAGATAACATTCTCTTCAATCTCCCGTATGACGAGGAAAGGTACCAGAAGACCTTAGAGGTAAGGTATACGTATCTTTGTCGTCCTTCCAGGTCTGATAGTGAAATAGGTCTGCGCCTTGATCAGTGATTTAGAGATTCTTGAGGACGGCGATGAAGCTGAAATCGGCGAACGCGGTGTACGTATTCGATATACTAAGCCACCAACTCTTGGAAGACTAATGATACTCTAGGTCAACCTTTCTGGTGGTCAGAAGGCTCGAGGTATGATTTAATTACCCTGGGGTTGACGTAACTAACCTGTTCCTGCAGTTTCACTTGCTCGTGCAGTTTACTCTCGTGCTTCCGTCTTGCTTCTGGACGACGTCCTTTCTGCTGGTGCGCCTGACACCTCTGTCACCTCCCATATAATTTACTAATGCTCAAGCTAGTCGATGCTCATACCGCTCACCACCTCTACCACGAGTGTTTGAAGGGAGAACTCATGGAAGGCAGGACCGTCATCCTTGTTTCCCATCACGTTCAGCTATGCTCTCCCGGAGCAGAGTACATCGTTGCTCTGGATAACGGCAGAGTTCAGTTCGAGGGCAGTCACGAAGCTTTCCAAAAATCGGGAGTTCTGCGCACTCTTGTCCAGACAACAGACGCTGCCGACAGCAAGGAAGAGCCTGCCGAAATTCTTGAAGAGCAATTGGACAAGGAAGCAGAGCCCAGCTCAGAAACCAGCTCAACGATCGCTGCATCTTCGGAGGCAAATTCCAAACTTAAGAAGCCTCCGAGAAAACTAATTGAAGAAGAGAAACGAGCCGTTGGACGGATAGGAAAGGATGTCTGGGGTTGGTATACCTGGGCCTGTGGCAGTGGATGGTATTGGGCCTTGTTCCTCGGCGTCCTGGTCATCGCCTCGCTAAGCCCCGTCTTTGAGCGAAGTTGGCTCAGGTAAGTCTAAAACTCGGAACTTAACCTATGCCAAATAACTAACATACAGCTCACAGATATTGGTCTGGTCTTTCCTTGGAACGCGGCAATGATGACCCAACCTTCTACATTGCCGTTTACGCCATCATCTCCGCTCTTGGCCTCATCATCACGACCGTCAGATGGTTCATTCTCTACAACGGTTCCATTCGCGCTTCACGAGTTTTGTATGAACGCCTCCTCGAGTCTGTTCTCTTCGCCAACATTCGTTTCCACGACACCGTTTCACGTGGTCGCCTACTCAATCGCTTTGGAAAGGATTTCGAGGGTATCGACAGCAGTCTGTCTGACAACTTCGGACGCAGCATTATCTATGGCCTGTCGGTGGCTACTACACTTATTACAGTCAGTTTTGTGGGTGGGCCTCCATTTGTGGTCGCCATTCTCATCTTGGGTTATATTTATTGGAGTGGTGAGTGGATTCACGATACGAGAACTACGGCAGCTCGCTGACATGTGTTTGTTTAGCTGCTAGGGTAATTAAGAAGGCTACATTGGCGGTATTGACGCTGACGGAATTTGTAACTACAGATATACGGCCAAACCTCCAGAGATATGAGGCGATTGGGTACGTTTTTCTATCTGGGGACGAAGTCACCTTCTGACGTACCTTTGTAGATTCTGTTACTCGTTCGCCTTTGTACTCCATCTATGGTGAAACAATTGCTGGAGTGACCATCATTCGTGCTTTCGGAGCATCCTCCAAGTTCTTGCGTGATATGCTCTGCTGCGTTGACACGGTACGCTTCATCATTGGGACCTCCATACTGTTATTAATTGACCGTATCAGAACTCGAATCCATATTACTGGATGTGGGGAGGTTAGTCTGGTCAGCCATTGTGTTGTTTCCCGTCCTGACTATCTCGTACAGTCAACAGATGGCTATCTATTCGTTTCAACTTATTGTCATCTGCGATCGTCGGAGCGACCGCCTTGATCTCTCTAATCACGCCTGGTATTTCTGCTTCCTTCGCTGGTTTCGCACTCGCTTTCGCGTCAACTATCACTGGTGACCTCTTGTTCATGGTTCGCCGCTTCGTTGGCCTTGAGCAACAGATGGTACGCCTGCAAACACCCGAAATGAATATCTAGACTCATGAATATTAGGTTGCTGTGGAGCGAGTGAAAGAGTACTCAGAACTCAAGCAAGAGCCTCCGGAATTTATTGAGCCAAGACCACCCGCTTCTTGGCCATCCCAAGGTGCAATTGAGTGCGAGGACCTAGTTATTCGTTATGCAGTACGTTGACTCGCCCCCAGTCGGAATCATCACTGATGTTCTCTTAGCCTGAACTTCCCAATGTGTTGCACAACATTAGCTTCAGCATCAAGCCAGGTGAAAAGGTCGGCATTCTCGGAAGAACTGGTTCTGGCAAGAGTACCCTCGCACTGTCCTTCTTCCGATTCGTCGAGGCAACGGAAGGCAAGATTGTTGTGGACGGAATTGACATCGCCAACGTTGGTCTGACCGACCTTCGTAGCAAGTTAACTATCATTCCTCGTAAGCTTAATTATCGTTCCTCGACTCGAGTATTGTTTGATTCATCACCCGTTTGCAGAGGATCCGACTGTCTTAAGCGGCACATTGCGCTCGACATTGGACGTATTTGACGAATACGACGATGCTGAAATCGTACGAGATTCTTCCCTCTCCTTCGCTCTCCATCTCACAGAAGTTCTAGTTTGAAGCACTCCGCCGTGTTCACCTCATTCCTTCGGAAGATACGGCAAGCGAAACACCCGAAACTATCAACGCCAATGTATTCCGAAACCTCGATTCCAGTGTCTCTGAAGGAGGGGACAACTTCTCCACTGGGCAGGTAGTTCCCTTGAATGCCTTGGACTTCTGTTGATTTTCTGGCAGTGAGAAGCAGCTCCTTTGCATGGCCCGAGCAATCCTCAAGAGATCGAAGGTATTGGTGATGGATGAGGTACGTGTTCAATCTGATTTTAGTCAACCTTAGCTGACGGTTCCTCCAGGCGACTGCCAGGTTAGTTTATTAGGTGACAGCTTATACACAGGACTGACCAGTTTCCAGTGTCGACTACGCCACAGATGAACTCATTGGCAACACGATAAGGCAGTAAGTTTCACCCTTCCCTTAGTTACACTTGGGACCTAATCGAATTGTCAGTGAGTTTGCTGAGAGCACTATTCTGACCATTGCGCATCGGCTAAGAACCGTCATTGACTACGACAGGGTAAGTGCCCAAAGCACCTCGCCCTTAGTGGTTTTCCTGATTTTGATTGTCATAAATAGATCATGCTCCTCGACCAGGGACGAATCGTTGAGTTCGACAAGTGCGTATTTTACACCGCTCATTCAGATCCCACATGGTTTCTAATATATACCCCCAGGCCTTCGGTATTGCTTCAAGACCCGAACTCGAGGTTCTCTGCACTTTGCAAAGCAACCGGGAAGGACGAGTTTGCGATGTTGAAGAAGATGGCAGAGGCGTAACCTAGGACATTGGTCAGATGTTATCTGTAATCCACATGGTAGTGTCGTAGCGTCCCTGGCAGTAACTATGTATCGACACCCTGTACATTCGCATCCTACCTTACACAGTGCTTATTTCTCATGTCATTGATGTATTGGCATGCCAACGTAGAAAGAGACAGGCGCAACGCCAGGATGCAAAGTGGGTCTTGGTCATTTTCGATCGCTCGGCTCGGTTCTTTCCCATTCAATTTACACTCCCTCGTGCATTATGCCAGCCTTTTCATGCTCTCAGGATAGGACTTTTGCTTTTGAGACTCTTATATGGACTACGAAATGTTGGCAACAAAGATAACTGTGGCTTACTGGTGGAAGGGAACATAGTTTTCATGAAGGGGACGATGGTCTAATTCAATGGCGCTGGAGGAAATAGGTCAACCGACGCCCCCGAAACCTACCCAGAGATATGGGTCATTCTGCTGTGGGAGCCTATAAAGATCGCCATCCTGACTATTTTAAACCTGTTCCCCTTCCTCGAGCTTGGCGACTGGGTTGTCCAGTCTCTTGACTGTTACAACTTCTTCCATCGTCACTGGCGGACACTTTGCTTTGAGCCATGGCTCCCTTTTCAATTTCAGGTCAGTGAATTCACAGAATGTCGTCATTTGCGAACCTTATCATTCATTTAGCCTCTCTTTCTTATCCTCGGTCATTCTTTAATCAGTGGCTTGGTTTGTTTCGTCGTCAGAATGCTGGTAACAATGATGACGACGACAACGGCAACAACAACAATACTCTCAACAAAAATAACGGGGACGGCCAGAACAGGTCTTCTGGCGCAGATAAGACAAATAATGGTGGGGGGAACAACACGAATAAGAGCCAGAACGGCGACAACGCGGACGACTCGAGGAACGGCCAGAATAACACCAGTGCTTCTGGTCAAGGTAATGACTCGGGAAAATCAAATGACAATGGGAGTACGGGCAATGGGAATTCGAATAGTAATGGGAATACGAGCAATGGAAATTCGAGTAATACGAATGAGAGCAATGGCTCCTCGTCTTCTGGCCAGACCAAAAACTCGAACAATTCAGGTGGCTCGTCAGGAAACAACACCCAGACCCCATCTAGATGCCTATCCTGTTTCATCCCCGATAATGATCCCAGAGTCATTTACCAAGGACCCTGGTCTCTTATTCTATCGTCGTTCTTCACGACTCATCAAACGACAACGCAAGGCGCTAGCGTCAAGCTCCAGTTCAATGGTGAGTCGCTTACATCACCTCTCTTTCACATCAGCTTACTCTCTTCGGTGTAGGAACGAGCATCACTGTCTTTGGAACTATTGCGCGAAGCAATGCGACATTCACACCTCCAACCACCTCATATACTATCGACGCTGATCCCCCCTTTGTCACGACACAGCCCATGGCCAGCCAAAACTTCGACGCGCAACGCCTCTTCAGCGCCAAGAACCTTTCCCCCAATGAGGAGCATGCCATCACCATACAGGTGGTTGATGCGGGCGCACCCTACATCTTCCAGAGTTTCTTTATCCCTCCTTCGGAACCATCCAACTCGTCTACTGTAAACGAGACCGTTCCCTCCGCTCTTTCCGTCACTTCCTCTCAAGGTGCTGGTCCGACTGCGACTGCAGAGGAGGGTGGCCCCTCGAGTACTGTTATCACTCCCCCGACACTCAAATCATCCTCTACGCCAAATACTGTGAAAATCCTGGCAGCAACACTCGGCTGTGTTGTGGCAATCGTGCTGGCCCTGGTTGGCTTTTTTCTATGGCGAAGACGTCGCCAATCGAGGACACGCCGATCTCATCGTCGCGGTTCCAAGGCTTCATTGGCATACACCGAATATACGGAGGCATCTTCCGCTGTTAGAGGTATTGTTGTTTCATTCCCAGATACATGCCCTCTACTAACTCACAACTTTTAGCGAGCCAATTCACGAGCTCCGAATCGATCTTGCGCAGTATTCCGAGCACGCTTTACATGCCCTACACGGGACCCGACCTCAGAAGAGGTTCTGTCGTTGACTACTACCTGTCATTTCCGGGAAATGGAAGACATTCTCTTGTACCACCGGTGCCACCAAAACCCTAGCATCCACTGTCTACATGCTAGGCTCTTCGCTTACCTGATTTCATTCGTTCTAATCGCTTCCCTAAAGGACTTCTGTATGTACCAGATGCCTTCACTCTCATTTCTTGCGTCTTTCAACTCGAAACCGGCCGGACCATTTGTTCGTATATTTTACTAGATTCGAGCGGGACCAATTACACCATGTATCAATCTAATTGCGCTTGCTTGCTTGGGACATTACATTAACTGTATTCATAGTAACATACACCATGTGATCTATTTTGTAGCAGAATAGAATATCTTGCCATACGAAAACCACAGCACTTTCGTTCAGGGGTTCCACATCTTGCTCTCTACAAGCTTGAGCAAATCTTCATCGTTCAGGGAACGAAGATCAGATGAACGGTCGACACCCTAATACGATGTAACATGAGTAAGGGTCGTAGAACAGGTGGCTTGATGGCACTTACGGCTTGCTGAGCAGCTCTGATCACTTGTCGCGCAATATGGGCACTGATCTGGCGGACTAGCACGGAGAAGGAAGGACCAATGAATATTCTACAGTAAGAGGACCGAAAGGGTAACTCACTTCTTTCAATCCGGGGATACAACAGGCCCAAATCCCGTTCCTCCTGAGTTAATGCATCGGCAAGTCCAAGGGAAGATGCCTCGACCATAGAGTCCGTGACAGATGAGGCGCGGGCGAGGATGGACCCCAGTCCAAGACCTTCAATTCAGTCAGTAATATGACCTCTATCCTCGTATAGTGAAAGCGTACCAGGGAAGATGTACATGTTGTTGCCCTGACCCGGGTGGAGTGTAACACCATTGTAAGGTTGAGCGGGGAATGGCGAGCCCGAGGCAAAGAGGACAGAGCCGTTTGTGTACTTGACAGCATCCTCAAAGGAGCACTCAGAGAGACGAACGGGGTTGGAGAGGGGGAAGATGATCGGCCTGGCGTTCAAAGTGGACATTGCTGAGATAACCTCAGGGGTGAACGCGTTCTAGAGAATGGAATTGAGAATTGATACCGCCGGCCCAGTAAGAAGTACATACGCTGACGGTAGAGAGACCTAGCAGAGCCGTAGGCTTGACGTACTCGATGACATCGAGGAGATTCTTGAGAGGTGGGCCTTGATAGTCCCGGCGAGAGAAGTCTGCAATAGTGTGAGAACAAAGTCTAGATAGACAAAATATTAAACGTACACTTCTTGTGTTCGGCAAGGGAACCACGTTCATCGTAGACAAGACCCTGTGAATCGACAAGCCAAATCCGTTCACGGGCCTCGTCTATGGGAAGGCCATTAAGGGTGAAGAAGCTCATTAACTGCATGGCGACACCGACACCTGCAGAGCCTGCGCCGAAGAAAAGAATGCGATGCGAGCTAATAGGGTTGCCTGATGCTTCTGAGGAGAGCTTGGCAGCGTTAATGAACCCAGACAAGACAACGGCTCCAGTTCCTTGGATGTCGTCATTGAAGACAGGGTACTTGTTGCGGTAGCGCTCAAGGTAGAGGAATGCATTGTCGGTACAGAAATCCTGTCTACAAGTCAGATGATGCAGAAGGAAAAGTCACACTGAAGCACCTACCTCGAATTGAACAAGCAGCTTGGGGAAAGCCTTGGTCATCTCTTCCATGAACTCGTCCATGAACTCAGTCATTTCAGGACCAGTGATTCTCTTCTGGCGCAGACCAAGGTAGAGAGGGTCATCTAGGAATTGTTGGTTGTTGGTTCCGAAGTCAAGGCAGATGGGAACAGTTGATGAAGGACGGATTCTGAAAAACGCTGAATTCAGCAAGGTGCACTGTGGGTGGAAACACATCGATCTTACCCAGCACCAGCAACATATAGAGAAAGTTTTCCAATAGAGATAGGCATGCCGTTTACGCCCAAGTCGCCAAGACCGAGGATGCGGGAACCTATGGAGTTTCGTTAGGTGGCGGTCGAGCTGAGCCAATGTAGCGCCAACTAACCATCGGTAACGACACTAATTCTAGCTTCGTCGATTCTGGGCCAGTTGCTAATGACTAGAGAGGGAATTGTCAGCGAAAGAACGACGTCATCAACTATAAGAGCGTGTACCTTCACCAATTTTGCCTTTGTCATTGATAGAGATGAACTAGAAGTTGTGTGAGCCTCTAGAGGTAACTACATGAGAGATAGACAAACAAGTCCTTCCGGGCGTCTGTAGTTGTGAGAGAACTGCAGGCAGGCATCGCCAACAGTCGGTGTATAGATGAGAGGTGTAATTTCGGACATGTTCGCCAAGCAGAGCCGGTAGAACATAGCATGGTCATGGTCCTTGAGGGCAGAGAGATAGATGTATTTATCAATGCACTTTTCCTTGGAGCGTAGTTGTGCGAGACATCGTGAAGCATGTACAGATTCGTCGAGAGCTGGCGGCGTCAAGCCGTGCTTGGGCTTCGGAGGTGCTGTATAGCGGAAAGGTGAGCTTCAGGGTCGAACACCCGAACAGGGACCAACGGACGGACCTTGTGAAACAGCTTTGAGCTTTTGGATACCATTGGTGGTGTATGGCGTGCGGACAACAGTCATGATTAGGGTATCTAGTCGTGAAAAGTGTGCAAATGAGACGGAGTAGAGGAAACAGAGAGAAGAAAGGATGGATACCCACGTATACCGCCGGGGTCCTTTATATCGAGGCAAAACTATATTTGATTCTGGGGCAACCGTGGTCGAAAAGGGTGTTGCTTTGCATCGTTGCTCGCGTCCCTGGACCCCACCGAAATTTTTGGACACACGTTCATGTTTGTGGGGTGACTTTCCTCCGTCTCGCCTCGAAATGAATACGCTTTCACCCCAGGATCTTCGGCTACGAGAGTCTCTGGGGCAAGGCTAGCTGAACGTGTACGGCTAGTGGACGGCCGTGTAATGGGACTATGACGGCAAATACCAATCCAGTCATTGGTTGGTCATTCAGCGGGCTGAATGCGCTCGGCACATCAGCGACCGGGAGGTTACGGAGATTACGAAAACTTCCAGACCGTTAGAGGTTTGTTGTCTAGATTGTGGCTGGTAGCGGCCTATCGGGAGATGTCGTCTGGGCTATATCTATAACAGTAACTTCGGTGTTCGTTGCCTGCTTGTGTCGGATGCACGATGTGGTCGTCACAGGGAGCTAATGGATGAACTGCAAGGCCGATCATTATCGTAGCAGCTCAGTTGCATAGCGCTCATGGGTGCAGGAGCAGCACAGCGCCTCAATAACTTGCAATTGATTGTGCGTTGGAGAAGTCATATTTGCGATCAAAAGTGTGTTGATTGGTATTGGCTACCGAGGAACTCAACGAGTAATTACAAGTCATCGGCCGGGCTCGTTTATTCTGCGAGTGGCCTTTAGGGTACTGGGAGGACGGAATCAAGCGTTATCAGGTAGTTCGAGCTTTCGGTATTGTATGACATTCCAGAGCACAGTTTGATGGTTCCAGTTGAAAGGGCAGTGTGACCAAATTTTCCGAGTCGCAAATAATTTTCCTCCCAAGCCACTTCTATGTCGCAATCAGACAGTTTCTTCCGCAACGTTGCACCTCGTTCCATCCGATACGTACTGCCCAAAGTAGGAAGACACCGTCTATGGCCGCATACGGAGAAGCAGGATGCCTAATAAACTGGCACTGGCACCTGGACTGGTAGATATCTGGTCACAACAACTGTGGTTTGATAACTGATATCAACGTCGACCGTCGAGAAGAATGTTCTGGTTCCGGAGATGCTCGAGAAAGCTCTAGGGTGGTAGGGTGTGCGTACCTTCAAGTTCTTTGAGAACACATCCTTCTTCGAGGCGCCGGTGGTAAGCTTTATGTCCGCTTTGCCTGAGGACCTCGGATCGCAGCTGAATCACAGCTGAATCACACTCACAGTCGCCTTTGGCGGTTCCATGAGTATATTCGATAATATCTCAGGTCAATCTATCGCATTCTTTCCTCGTTTCACCTGCGACGAATGCGTTAATCAGGTATTGTGGCACTTTCTTTCATGGGTTCCGAGATGGTACTATGCACCACTTGGATGCCAGTGTTGTCCTATTCGGAACTCAGGACATGTCATTCTGAAGTTCTCGGGGACCGATTAACTCTAGAAAAGCTGCTATGCTTCCGTATCGCCGTCCTGACCTATGCCGGGCAACGAACGTGACTATGGCTCCAGGTGCTACATTGGTCGGTTGACCGCAATTCCTTCGTATCTAATCCGCTTTTTTTTTGAAAATTGATTAGAGAAATAGACCCTCGATCTCTTACAGGTCCCGTCTGAATGCTCAATCGCTATATTTCATCTCTCTATCTGGCCAACGGTCCCTGGCCCCTGGACTTCATCAAACTAGCTGAAACATGATGATCTGGACAGATGGACTGTTGTTCAGGAAATTGTGAGGAACCGTGAGGCACTCAAAGCTACACTAACCGAGCGGATCATATCTGTTCTGGATTTCCTCTATTCTGATGGGCGAGGTAGCCTCAAGTCGTATATTCGGGCCGTACTATGTTGATTGCTCACGCGTGCTGGTATAGAGTCGAAATCGCCGCCCACTTCTCAGCTATACCTCAACGGGTCCTTCTTTGCATGAAATACTTCCGCGGGGAGGCCCTTATGACCACGTTAGGGACATTCAGGATGTCACACATCTGCCACTAACGGTCCATAATCTGCGCGTGCTTCGCTAACCACTCAAATGAGAGTTTTTGCCTCCGTCCCGTCATTCCGGGACATCTTGTCCTTAATCTACCGAATCTTTCACATGTGCTTAGCCACGAAGGCGAGAGTCATTTCCTGGCACTCGGTATCATTTCGTCTTGTCCCCCAAATTTGCCGTATAGTGTGAGGAACGGGAATCATTTCTTCATCGGTGACGACACTTGAGGCGCAACTCACGATAGTATAGGCTTATCGGTCCAGGAAAAGATTCAATCTCAAGGCTGTCAGGATCCCGGTGTTGGGATGGGGCTCGCGGCCCGGTAACACACTTGCCAATCCCGCCCATTAACCATTACAATCGAGAAGCTACTAATTTTTCTACTACTTTAAGATTCGCTCGATCTGATCACACACCGCGGAGACGTAGAGGCTGGTGTTCTTACAAGGCTTCAGCCGTGCCGCTTTCACTTACCTTGATAGCACTCGCGCGTTCTTTAGTAATCCTCCTATACTTGTGCTTGGTGGACCTCCTGAATTTCTTTGGAAAAGTGGAAAGTGCCGCGGAGCTTTGAATTACCCAGACTTCGGATTCGGACCGGACGCCTACTTTGGCTTGCACCCTCTTTTTCACTCTTATCAGACAAGTTTCGTCGCTTGGGAACATCATGGTTATGTCAAGGATTTCTGAGAACATTGCACTGCATTCCTGTTGTCGAATTACTCCGCCCAATCGGGCCAGGACCAGGCTGCTCCCTGGTGGCTCGGAATTCTGCTTTTCCGTGGTAGATGGAGAAGGAACACTTGCACCTGGTGGTACCAGTGGGTTCCGCTATCACGAGAGCTTAATTAATGTCTCGTGGTTCTATGAGCACCGTCTTCATCAAATGGGTGTTCGTCGGACGCTGCCATCCCAAGGAATATTGGATCTTAGCCCTTCTAGATGCTTCAATCTAGAAGGAAACGTTATTACTGATGATCCACCGGTAACATTTATTCCCTTCGTAGCGCTTAGTGATTCGGAACGGGCGCCGTGTGTACTGTATATTTGGGTGCAGAAAGCCACAGCACCGCAGGCATTGCGGTGCTCTCAGCCACCGGTAAAAGTTTTCAATAAAGCAATCGAAAGGAAGATCCGTCCATGAAATTTTTCTTAAATGTGGTCTGACTCTAGATACCGTCTAACGAGTGCAATTATCTATGAGAACAATATCATCTTTGCCATTCTTTGACGTGTCCGGGAACCAAAGCAGACAGCTATCGTGGTTTGCAGGGTTGGCTACGCGCCTAATTGTGCTGCTGATCAACGACCCATCCAGCCCTAATAATAACGACAAATCAAGGAATGATCGAGATCGGAGATCTAACTGAGTGCTTACCCCATCGACAACCAAAAGTTCCCCACAGACGTATTGGCTGGCTTTGCTGGCAAGGAATACGACTGGTCCAGCGAAGTCTTTAGGATCGCCCCACCTTCCAGCTGGGATTCTCTCGGAGATTTGGCGCAGGCGAACGGGGTCTGCTAGAAGGCGTTCATTCCTGCGAATACGGACGAGTTAGCACGAAGTCCACGTGCATGATTGGGGAAGACAGGAAGATGTAAGAGTCATTCGCTCCAGAGCGGCGTGGCTCTGAAGAATGAACGACCCGATTTCGGCCAAATGAAACGAAAAGCTTATTTACATGTCAGTTGCGATGTATCCCGGACAGATTCCGTTTATTTGAACATTGTGTTGGCTCCACTCGTTGCTTAGGGCTTTTGTCAGTTGACCAAGGGCACCCTTCGCGGCAGCGTATGCTGGGACAGTAATTCCACCCTGGAAAGTGAGAAGGGAGCAGAAATTGATCACTTTGCCTCGTTTCAATGGAACCATATGCCGTCCCGCAGCTTGTGAGAGGAGCCAGGCGGCTTTCAGGTTCACGTTGAGGACCTGAAAGGAAATCAGAATCTCAACGTCAGTGGCTCGCAATAGAAATCAAAGCACACATACATCATCCCAATCGCTCTCGGAGAAATCTACTGCCGGTGATCTCCGTTGAATACCACCACAATTGACGAGGACGTGAATTTGGCCATTCATCGCGTTAAGAGCCCGCTGGAAAACCTCTTTGACAGCTTGTAGATCATCGAGGTCGCAGTAGACAACTTCAGCAGTGACGCCAATCGCCCGAATAGCGATTAAAGTTTCGAGGTTGGGCGGGTTCTCAGGAGTCGGGTTTCGTTGAATAAGACAGATAGAAGCACCCGCTTCGGCCAATGCAAGCGCGCATGCAGCACCAATGCCTGGATGTGAGAGAAAGAAAAAAATATGCCTCCGGCAGTCAGAAGAGTTTCCGAATTACGTGAGACAGGGCTGCCGAAATAAACCTGAAGACTTACCCCGCGTTGCGCCTGTAATGAGGACGTTCTGGCCCGCGAGAGAAAAGAGCTGAGGAGACGGTATGGAGGGAGTGGGCTCCATTGTTGCTGAAATGCAGACTTGTGCAGTAATTGTTGTTATAACGTCGCCGGCGGACCGCTTTTGAGGAAGAACAAATGCATCGTCGGGGGGACAGGAGAGCCTCACTAGTCATCAGAAGATACGGACCGAAAAACCGAGCCCCCGAGATGGAATCTCCACTATCGTGAGAAGATGGGTATTGCCGACGAAGACTATCCAGATAGGGAATTTATGTAACGTTGGGTTTAAAGGCTGTTTTGGTAGTCGGATCGGGATAGACCCATTAAGAAGGAAGGGTCGATCTAAGTCACGAGCGAAATGAAGGCCGGGTCCTCGGACCGCCTCTGATCTCCTAATTAGAACACACGACAGACTTGAGTTATGCGGCAAGCAATTTATTTAAATACAGGCTAATGCATCCTCGAATTTCAACTTACCCCCAAAATGTCTCCCATTGCCGTTCCATCTCATACCGTCGCTGTCCTTCACGGTGCCAAAGATCTCCGTGTTGAGGAACGTTTTGTCTGGCCACCATCCGCTGGTCAAGCACAAGTATCCGTCGTCTCCACCGGTCTCTGCGGCAGTGACCGTAAGTCTGTTTCACGGTTCGAGCGTCGAGGGATGCCTTGCTGATAGCCACCGTGTCTCCACAGTCCACTACTATGCTCATGGACGTAATGGCGACTTTGCAGTTCAGGCTCCATTGGTCCTAGGCCATGAAGCAGCCGGTGTCGTCACAGCTGTTGGGCCTGGTGTCAAGAACCTTGTCCCAGGTCAACGAGTTGCCATCGAAGCTGGAATTTACTGCCGGAATTGCGATTTCTGCAAAAAAGGCAGGTACAACCTCTGCAAAGGCATGCGCTTCTGCAGTAGCGCCGCTGTCTTCCCGCACGCCGATGGTACACTCCAAGGGCGCATGAACCACCCTGCTTTCGTTCTCCATCCGTGAGTCATTGGTCTCAAGCTTCTTCCAAATGTGAACTGACTATACCCACGTTAGCCTACCCGATAACTGCAGCTTCGACCAAGCCGCACTTGCTGAGCCTCTATCTGTTCTCATCCACGCATCACGGCGTGCCAACCTGACTGCTGGTCAAACCGTCCTTGTGTACGGTGTTGGTGCTATCGGCCTCCTTGCTTGTGCAGTTGCACAATCCCTTGGTGCTTCTCGAGTCGTCGCCATCGATATCAACCAAGCACGCCTTGACTTCGCTAGGGAGAACGGCTTCGCTTCACAAACCTACTGCCTCCCACCTGCCGACAAGTCGAAGACTTCTGACGATCAACTACGACGTGCTAAGGAGAACGCTCAACTTGCTCTCTCCGAATTCGACGCCCCTTCTGGATTCGACGTCATCTTCGAATGTACAGGTGCAGAGCCTGTCATCCAGATGTCAGTTCATGTAAGTGGAGATTCGATCATATTCCCTGACTTGCAACCTAATCACATTTTTCAGACTGCTATTTCTGGAGGCAAGGTCATGCTTATTGGCATGGGCACGCGGAATACCATGTTCCCTCTCTCAAGCGCAGCCCTTAGAGAAGTCGACATCCATGGATCCTTCCGATACGCAAACACATACCCTGAGGCTTTGGCCCTTCTCGGATCTGGCAAACTCAAAAACGTGGAGAAGCTCATCACACATCGCTTCCCCCTTAGCGAGGCCCACCGTGCCTTCGAACTCATGATGCGAGGTCAAGACGAAAGCGGCAAGATGGTGCTGAAGGTTATGGTAGATTCATCGTCATAATTTCTTTTCTTGGAACACTCTAATACCCTACTCGCATCGTTACCACCCCCTATCACGGACACTTCAATCCCTTGTTGCATTACTTTCTCGTTTTCTTTTGGGTTGTGGGCTTGCCTTCGATGGACTCTTATAGACATGGACTGACCTATATTAAGCAGCTAGTCTTCTGCTCTGCGCTTATATTTACCTTTACACGACTGCATTGTACTTCTACTACATCAACAAAATTCGACTCTTTCGTCTTATCTGACATCACCATGTGCCAACGCCGTTCATTTCACAAAACCACTCTGGATCGCGGTTATAGTCTACTCAATCTCCGGTGGCGCCAGAGATATCAGGAGCCTCTCCTAGTTTGTGCCAAGATGAGAAACTACACTATGTCATTCCAGGCGTTATCTGAAGTTTTGGCTGCGCTTCACGGCCGCCATAAATAATTAAAAAGGAACAGGTCCATTGAGCAGCTTCCGACCGCGTTAAAGTGTTCGAATTGTATTAATTTTTTTCCCTCACTTGCGTTTCCCTCTTTCATTTTGCATTTTCATGTCTTTTACTCAGGACAAAACGGTGACATATGACAGATGCTGGGTGATAGATCTGTGGAGTTCGTTATCACTCCATGTCCGTAAAGCCGAAAGCTCACAAGGCATACCTGCCGTGTCAACAGATGTGAATGAGGGCGAGGCCAGCCAGACACGCTCGTGTTCCTCGTAAACCTCTGATTGGCACGACAGTTCAATCAGTGCTTCCAGTCTCGATGCAGACCCAGTCTCCCACCTACAAGATCGAAAGGCTATTCCACGTGTGAAATATATATAGATCATGAATTTCCCTCTCTGTACTTACATCGCCATCGTCTGTAGCATATTTTTCCCGTATAACGCGGGGTGAATAGAACTTCATCCGTGCTAGATACGTAATAGTTGGCTGTGAAGTGGTTCGACGGATTTTCACCGCCACATGCCCTGGGCGAGGAGAACACCTGTCTCCATCTCTTGAATTCAATCTAACGAAGGAAATATGCTAGATCTGCCCCCTGCATGTTTCCTGAAACTGCCCAGTGATCATATTGCGGCACCATGAGGCGGAGAAGTTCCCCGGGACCTTGTAAGAGTGTCATGTTCCTTGGAGCCGGAGCATTCGGTGGGCGCATAGCCTGACTCTACTTTTTTTCAGTTCCATTCAATCACCTCTTCTTTTTGCCTTCGATTCCGGAGAAAAGGCACTCAAGTTCCCGCGTTGACAAAACCTCGGAACGACGTGAAAGCAAATGGAAATTCATGAGATAGTCATGAGTTTTAACCCTTCCGCCGATAAATTTGGTGTGTTCATGCGCGTTGTGATGGCAAAAAGAACCGTCTTTTTGAATTTCCAAGTGAAGGAGATTCGTGCCGGACTTGTTAGTGGAGTTAACATGCCCGCAAGGTTCGAGAACTGGGGTTGATCTGACCTAATCTCCAGTACGTGGGAGATATGGCGTGAAGAGCGGTCAATTTAACGAGAACGTGCGTCGCCATCCAGTAATTTGCCTTGTAATGGGTGCTGAGCGATGGGAAGTTTCTGACGGATGGGAAGACAAGTTCATCACAGCATGCATCAGAAGACGGGATCGACTGTATCCCGTCGTGTTATCATTGGTTGATCTAACCTTCAACAGCTCTGAAGACCGTATAGGTGGCGCGGAGATCTACACTAAGAGTTTACGAGCGACGTCCTCCCAGATAGCTACAGGGTTGTTGACGCTAGGAAACGGCACGGAATCAAATGTGAGTAGTGATGTTCAAGCTAACCTCTATCTGAGACTCACGTGGCTGCCGTAAGAGGGAGATTGACATCAGCCGGGTGATTTTGCCACTCTGCATACGTGGAAAGGAATAGATGAATCAGTTCCCACTTTCATAACTGGTGGCAGAGGCACCACAATTGATCAACGCTTATTTCATACCTTCTGGCTGATCAGGCTTGTCAATGCCGAAGCCCAACCTCCAAGTGATACCTTGAACACCGTTGGCGAGCCTGCAAAAGGAGAACGAAAACCGTTGTGTTAGCATGACCACCGGCTGGAACTTGATCATCGGGAACCAAAGGAGATGAAAAAAGCGTCGCCGGACAAAGCCGGCGTCACCATCAGCCAAAACGACGTGGAAAGAGGGGATGAAGGTGAAAAAATGCGTTCGGTACCAGACTTACAGATCAGGTGGAGCGAGGGTGTTGTTTTTGAGATGTGCGGTCTGTCACCACATCAGTAAATCCTTCACGAGGCAGGATTTGAGGGTACATACCTTGACCTCCGAATCCATGGTGGCGAAGTCGGTTGATTGACCTCCGACAGTGCCACAGTACTGCTGAGGCACCCCCTTCTTTCCACCGACAACAACTGTCCTCACACCCTCATGCTTGGCCATCGTGATCTGAAGTCATTTATCGGCATCAGTGGCAGTTTCTTTCGATCTTTCGAAGCAAAACATACGCTAAACAGAGAGCAGGAGCTGGCACACCTAGAATAAGCGGTTATATCAGATGATCGTCTTTCCTCTTGAGGATTTGCAATTTCACCAACCTGCCATTATTAATGATTACCACCTTCTTAGGGTCGAACAATCCAGTGTCAGGAATATTGTCCGGGAAAGATTCTGGTTGACACTCTTGACCGAGCCTGATATAGAATTAAGCAAATTCGCTCGCGTCGATCTCGCCACACGTACCGTTGACTGAAGGCGTCGCGGTGCCCGTTGATGACCTTCGGAACGGGAGGCTGCAGCCAGTCGTCGGTGGAGTTAAAGAATTGGTTATTAGCGTTTCTCCAATTAACCGGGTTGTACAAAAGCAGAACATTGGGATCGAGGTCGGGATTTGAGATGACCTGCTTGACAATGAGCTGGGCAAGAGGTCCAGCCCTGGCTTCGGTCTCCAGGCCGGCATTAGGAACGGTGGTCGATTTCGGTCCGATGATCTGGATAAATGCACATTGAGTGGCTATACATTGGTTTCGTGTAGAATGGACCGACGATGCGATGGAGCCACTATAATTCGAGGGTCAGTATGGGCGAAAATCACTCAAATGATTGCATGACGTACGTGAGCTGCGCAAATGAAGCCCCCCCCATTGTTCGTCTGCGAGTGGAGTTAGACGAGGAGTGACCGAGAAAAAATGCACTGATACTTACCACATCCACGATGAGCTGGGTGGCTCCTTTCGCTTTTAAGGAAACCAAGCCTTTCAACAAACCGTTGAGGAAGTCCTCATAGCTGGCATCAGAGAAACTGCCAAGCGCGAGCACACCGGTTTTTCCGTCCTTGAGTACATAGAACTGGGCCGCAGCGCGACTTCCGTCAACAGCGGGGAGGGTTGGCGAAAGTTCAGGGGGCAGAACCACATTAGATAGAGGAGTGGTATCCAAGATGACGTTCAAAGGATGTTTCTTCTCGGTCTGAACGGAAACTGGAGTGCTTTGCTGATATTTCGCAGCGGGGCGATCAGTAGTGGCGGGTGGTGGGGAGTCATTGTAATCGATGCCATTCGTTCCGCTGACCGCCTTGCAGTTGTTGGCAAGGTAGGAGTTGACGTCCGTGAATGCCTTGATTGCTCCAATTCTCGAGCGGTACGGGAGCTAGAAATAACATCTGAGTTTGTGGTACCATCGAGTAGGTTGGATGCACTAACCGTAATGGTCTCGAGCTTGGTGCTGTTCACCTTCTGGATCAAAAGCTTGACGTCATCATCCAAGGGCAGAGCTTGCTGAGCGAAGTTGCCCAAGAGGTATGTCCACCCGGTTGCGGCGGTCTGGTAGCTGGAGAAGAACCTATTTGCGGCATGTCAGCCCTTTGAACATGAGAGGAAAGAACTGCAAAGTCCCGTACGTGTTCTGGCGAGTTCCAAAGGCTTGGTAGCTTCCGGTGATCTGGGCATTTGCATCCACAGCAAGGAAAGGTGGCAGGTTGTTGATTAGCAGAACCTTTGCACCCGAGAGCTGGTGGCGGAAAGGTTGAGTAACAGCCACTTAGCACGAAAGGAAGCTCTTACGGAAGCTAACTGGCCCTTAGTAGCATTTTGCCAGACTTCAATCTGATCAGGGAATTCGGCAGAGGCAACCTTGAAGGCTTCAGGGGCAATGTAAACGTTTTGCGAGCCACTCTTGTCGGTAAGCAGAGTCAAAGGGATTGGCAGGTAGTTAATAAATGCAGCTGGTAGAGGTTATTCAGAGGGAGGTTCTCCACTTTCTAAAAGCACATACAATCCTAGGAATCCAGTCAAAAAATCAAGCGAAAGTAGATACTGAATGACAACATACGAAGCAACGGTTGATCCAAACGCAATGACCATCGTTCAAGCGTTTAAAGGTCCGAGATAGATCAACGTGGAAGTCGTAATCGGAGCCATAGTTCGTGGAACTAATTCTCGCGATGTCATAATAGAGGTTTTCGTGCACATCTAAGGTATAAGGTGCCGGAGCAAGGATTTGGTAGTTAACCGAGGTATGGAAAGCAATGGTCTTGTTGACAACCTCGAGAATCTGGGCAACCGTTAGTAAGCTCCGGTTGCAACTGTGCTGTGTAATTGGATTCCTTACGTTCGCCTTCAAGGTGGGGTCAACCTTAATTGACTTGTAGCAGGCGCGTACTTCTTTTGGCGCTACCCATTTCTTTCCAGCTATAACAGCACAAGGATCAGGTGCTCTGGCATCAAGCTCCGCGGATGCGGTAGCGAAGCCAGCGGTAAGCAAAGCCGCTAGAACCTTGAACTTAGGGGACAACATCGCCGAAGACCAGGGAAAGACACCTGGTGTGAGTTGCTGGGAGCAGCGTGGAGGTATGTCTTCCTGGATGTTCGTCGGTTATATAACGCAGGACCCATTCATTAGAACCCTGGCACATCTCTGACACTGAGAGCAGAGTGCTTCCATGGGATAAAGAACACATGAAAACAACGCTGGGAGCCATGTGGTCGTGGGTCGGCAGAGCGACCGAAAATGCTTGGTTGATGCGCTGCTATTGCGCTATCATCCAGAGTAATAGCTCGATTGGAAGCTGTTGCTCCCCGACATCAGCCATGAAAGGGTACGACCACGCGTTAAATGTTGTACTTTATCGCGTCGCGCCTTTAGAGAGAGTCTTGGCATCTAATTTCTGTCAAAATCAAGATACTTTGCATGTTGGCGGGAGCTGTTAGGGGTATGATATGATGGACATACTTGGTCTCGTGGTGGTCGTGATCAAAAGAGGCTGTGACCCGGAACGGTCCTCTGCTGATCCCCGCCAAAGTCTCATCTGGGCGTTAGCCTCGTTTCGCGATAGAGGGAGGCATTTCCACGATGTCGCGGATAACTTGCGGGGATCTGAAGTACATTGCTGCGCCAATGGTCAAGCAATCCGACTTGCCTTTCAGGACCCTTACTCGGAGATACGGAGCTACTTTAGCGTACACACAAATGCTTTTGCCAGACAAGCTCCTGAACGATCAAGACTACCTGGAGCACCATCTACGCGACCTGAGCCTTGATGCTGCCCTTGGACACCCCGTCGTAGTGCAACTATGCGGAGATGATGTCGAAACAATTGTCCAGGCTGGCAGAAAATTGCAGAATTATTGTGATGGCGTCGGTGAGCTCATGTTCAACCTGTCAGTTCTCGGAATCTAACGGAAGTAAAAAGTATAATAGACCTGAATTTGGGATGTCCTCAGGAAGCGGCGAGAGACGGTCATTATGGAGCATATCTCCTGGGACAAAAGGATTGGCCCTTGGTTGAGACGCTAGGTACACTAGTTTCGCTATCGACCGGCGTTTGCTGATGCAACCTTGTGGACAGTCTCTGGGATGGCCAACTCTTTTACGGTTCCGGTCTCAACGAAGATTAGACTATGTCAGCCAGTGGCAAAGACGGTTGAATTTGCTCAAAGAATGGAGGCATCGGGGTCCTCATGGCTCACCTTACATGCTCGCACTGTATCGGCCCGTCGTCGCCGCCAGGGCGCTGCAGATCTGAACGAGGTCAAGCGCCTCAAAAGTGCTCTGAGCGTTCCTGTCATCAGCAATGGAAATGTCCGTATCTGGGATGACATACAAAGAAATCTGGAATACACTGGTGCCGACGGCGCGATGGTCGGTGAGACCCTTTTGGGCAACCCTTCGTATGTCTAACTCTTAAATGTCGATATGCAATCTTGGACACTTTCAGCTAAACGGAGACCCTAGCATTTTCTCAAATACAATACCGGATCCGGTCGATATATCCCTAGAATACCTCTCCCTTTGTCAAGATTTCCCTGAGACCGCCACCATTTCGATCATACAGACGCACATTCGGCACTTCATTGAATTCCAGTGGTAAGTTTTAGACTTCACACATGAATGGGATCTTCCTGTCATTCCGTCCAAGCTTTCTCACTGACTGATGCATCAAAATTTCTCAATAGTGCTCGTCAACCGTGGTACCACGAATTCCGGGCCGCTCTGAGCGAAACAAAATCGATAGGTGAGATAGAAAACTTGGTTCAAATCAAGGTTCAGAGGTGGCGAGGACGAAACCCACAAGGTCCGGGTTGCGGAATTGAGAGTGACGTCCATCGTGGTGCACACGATTCCGTTCACGGAGAAGATGATGAAGGTTCTTGCAAGCAGGACAAAGATGGCAGTAGCATCTTTGTCGGCGATGACGATATTCATCTCTCTAGAATGTTCGGATGACCCTCGGCCTTGCCTTTACATACGTGTCACTGTTAGAGTTATAGCACAATCAGACGCCCATAGTCGTCATCGACTCCGACTTCTCCAAGCTTCTCCAGTTTCTCCAGGAAGTTTCGTTCCGGGGACTTGTTTGAATATGAAAAGCCCCCGCGGCGAAGCATGTTTCGGCAGAATACTCCGCAATCGCAAGGGCGTTTGTTCGTCGCGATGGGGTCTTGGTTGCACACAGATAGGTGGTACCCGGTGTGTGTAGCAATGTGTGATCTGGGGTGCATATCTACAGCGGAATGAGAGGGAAGGATCTGTGCCAACCCTCAGGGCAATCTCCAGGATATTCTGTTCGCGAGACTCCATTTGTTTTTCCTTAGAAGGATGCGATCACGTCTATAGAAATAGACGAGCGTGAGGGAGGTCTTCGCCGGACCGGATGCGCCTGACAAGCGAGGCGACTGAGAGGCACGCTGTTTTGAGGGTTTAAAACCCTTAGCGAACAAGATTGGGGTGCTGAAGGAGAGGCGACTAAAGGCTCCTTGACAGACAAATATTACGACTTGATGTCATTCAAGTTGATGGTAGTGTACACGGCAATAATGTTACAGATTGTCTTGCGAGCCTTAGTCCGGGAATTCTACATTGTCAGAACGTCAACACGCCTGAGTTTCCCGTTTTCTCCTCTCTAGTCAAAAGTTCTCACTATCAGATAACACAATTTAATCAAAGCACGAGGCGACCTTACCTTCAGAAGTAGCAGCCTGCAATCATCCATCATGACGTCGGTGACCTCGAACATTTCTTCGCTCACGACTTCCACATATGGCAAAGAGCTTTTGATGTCAGAAACAAAAACACCTTTCACTGGCGTTGTGGATTCCTCAACAACAACACGAGGTTCACGCCAATGCATACGGCCCTTCCCTTTCGACTCATCTTGTCCTGCTCGACGTTCCTCCTCCAAGGCTTGTCGCTGGACGGCATACGGATTGAAATCTCGGATCCTCAAATACCGTAGCGGAACAGGTTTTTCTGGTTCGTCGTTGCTAAAATCCGGTGCTTGGCCTAGCAATTGCGGTAACAGATTGACCAGGAGCTCTGGGCTGCTCGACAAAGGCGGAGGTTCGATGGTTTCGGTTTGTACTCCTGGATTGGCATCTGATGTCGAGCTAGACGTGGCGACTTGAACTTGCCCATTCTGGAGCATCTCAGGCGTCATACCACTTGCAGGCGTCGGATGAGGGGCGAATAGCGTGGATCTACCTCCAAACAGTTTTTCGGGAGTTACTGTCTCTGCCGTCCTGAGACCATAGATGGAATGCTGCCAATCTGTTGCTAGACTCTCGGGAAACCAACGAGTACTAGTCGGACCCCAGATATGCCAAGGGATATCTATGGCTCCTTTCTCACTTGTTGTCTTCCAAGCAGAAGTCCGCCTCGTCTGTGCAGAAGGCACGGTTGGGGGAGGAGGTAGCGTAAAGTCGCCTGTGGACGCCTGCGGTGGATGGGGAATAATGGATGGGGCTGGAGCTGAGGTCATCTCGGAAGGTGCTGAAGGTGCAACTGGGAAGTTCATCATGTCGCTAAGTACGGATAACGAAGGAGGTGGCGAAGACGCTTCTGAGCCATTTTCTGGTCTTGTACTCCAATCATCCGATTCGTCCTCGTCTATTACTGTTGGTTCAGGCACTTGTGGAGCCTCAATGGTGTTATTTTCGATGATAGAGATGATTGGTCTTCGTGACGCATATCTAGGATAGGGGCGGGGAATCAAGGTCGGCCTTTTGTACCACGCTTCAGGTGGATGGAGGAGGGTGTTCAAATTGACGAAAAATACAAAACAGTGGACACGGTTGTTTCGGTCTTCGATAGTAGGGTTGAAGATATAGAGACAGCATGCATGTATGCGCTCGTCTGGTTTCGGATAATACATTTGTTGGCCGAATTGGTGGTCTGAATCCGAGTTTGAGTCGGTAGTGGGTAATGGTACAGTGCCTGGAGAAGGATTGCTGCTCATGGTGATATACCAGTACATGTATCCTGCTGCCAATGGTGGGAAGGTGTAGCTGGCATAGCAATCGGGAGGCACTTGCGGATTGATTGGATTTTGAAATTTGTATACCTCGAAGGTCCCTGACGGGCGAACGAGGAGAAATGCGTCTTTTGACAAGAAGGAGAAATCATCGATGCCGGCGCTGCGTGATAACTTGCACTAAGGAAGTACACGATCAGCAACAGTAAACTCGGTGCCAAATGAACACCTTACAGAGATTGAAGGATTATTCAACCAATCCCAGATTTCAAGATGTGCAGCTTGGTTATCGTTGATCTCTTTTATTAATAGGGCAACCATGGCCCCTGACACTTGCACCCTGACAGCAGCGATATGGTCGGTGGCGACATAATTGGCTGGTTTATTGAGGCAGGGAAGGGTGGTGAGGGTAGCTTTTGGATGAGGTTCGTTCGTCTTCAACGATCTCAGATGAAGTTCATAGACATATTTTGACCTGCAAAGTATAGCATATTAGCCGCAGAGCCTTTTGAGTTAAACATGGTTATGCGTACTCAGCAGACGCATGGGCTACCAAGACCAGTAAATCTTGCGCGGGATCCATGGTGAAATCAACGATGGTGATGTCAAGCATAGGATGAGTCCATGTTTGAAGTTCAGGGGGGTCATTGCCAGGAAAAGGTGTTTTGTTCGTCGGAAGCTCTAAGAAGGAGATGGAGCCAGTGACCCTGCGATCTTCATCCTCCCGACCGTTTCCGTAGAGGCCGCCCACAAACTCATATACCGAACCAGTCGGTGGCAGCTTCAGATTATACCGTCCCTTCCAAGATAATGTTTTCCATGCGTGCTCTCGTTCTCTTATGGCCTTGAGTCTAGAGAGATAAGATATCTTATTTGACTGCGGTAGAACTGGGACCATGCGGTGCTTCGCAAGCTCGATTCGGTACAGCAACTGCGAAGATGTCATGACGACTTTCTGCAGATGTTTTGAGACCTGAAACAAATGCGTAAGATAGTAAAGGCAGCGGCCAGTAGATATCAATGCTTACTGGTATGCATCCGACGAGTTCGTTGACTTGTAAATAGCTCAAGATACAACATAGAATCTCCACCGGAAGGCTGAGAAGCTGTATCGGTTTCCAGTGCATGACGAGGAGTGACGAAGGCGAAGAAAAATGCAATAGCAAGTCCCAAGTTTGCAACCTTTAAATTGCTATTGAATCTTCTGTCCTTGAAGAATACAAGGACTGGTCTTGTAGTCGAAGCGGTTGTCGTCCAAAAGAAGGTCCTGCGATTGAAATGGCCTCGCTTTCACACGTGATGCGCCTTGATCAAGGCCATCCTTTGGCTTGCCACAAGTTACAGCCACGTCCTCCAGCCACTAATTGACGGGATGGCGTCTAATGATGAAGGAAACGCTCGGTCGTCTCTGGATTCAATCATTGGCGGAAGAGCCTCTCTAGACAGCGAAAGAAATGCTGCAGGGTCACCCGCTCCTGGAGTGCTGAACGGCTCAAAAGTCAATGGACACGCTGAGGATCCAGACGATGCAGACCTTGATCCTGTCACAAGGCTACAACGTGAACTAGAGCGAACTAGGGAAGAGAAAGATGCTCTGGCAACCCAATACCGCAACTTGCTTGCCAAGCTCAACACGATGCGAACCACTCTGGGAAATAAGCTGAAGCAGGATGCCGTGCGTCGTTCATTCATCTATTTTCGCACTGCAACGCCAAACCTGACTTTTGGCTAGGAAGAACTCGACAGACAAGAACAGCTAGTTCAACAACTGACAGCGCAAAATGAAGACCTCACTAATACCGTTGAAACTCTCAAGGAGGAACTTATAGCATCACACGAAGATGCCGAACGTGCCTCTCGAGAATTAGACACTCTACGAAATCAAGTGCTAGAGGAGAACGCACAAGAGGCCTCACTACGCGAGCGAGAGCTACTTGAAGCCCAAACGGAGCTTGAGCGAGTAAGGATGGAGCGAGAAGAATGGGAACGCACTGCCCTACAAGAAAAGGCTCTCGGAGAGGATCTAAATTCCTCATTGGATGCCATAAAACGAGAGTTGGATCTAGAAAGGGCCGCCAGGGACCAGGAGCTTGAACTTCTAGAAGAGGAAAGGGCGAAGGTCAACAATCTCCAGTCTGTACTCTCAGACTTTGAAACGAGTATGTTCCTATCGAGGACTCCACCAAATGCACCATTGACTGGTCTTGTAGCAAGGGAACGTGAAAAAACCCAGATGGTCAAAGAATATGAGGGCAAGCTCATGGATACCACCCAATTACTGGCAGAATTCAAGAGTAGGGCACTTTCTGCTGAGGTGAGGCTGCACTCCTTTACTTTCTTTCCTTTTCGGCATACTCAATTTCCTTATAATATAGGCCGAACTTGAAGACTCCCGATCAGCAGTAGAACGGGCTCATACGTTTGAGAAGCAGGTTAAAGAGAAGGATCTACTTATAGGGAAACTACGACACGAAGGTTAGTGATTACCAGTGGTCGAGTTTTCGTTTGTTCTTACGTTCCATTGCTCTCACTCCGTTCAGCTGTCATTATCAACGAACATCTCATAGAAGCTCTTCGCCGACTTAAGCGTACTACCTCAGACACCAACGTCGACAGGCGGCTCGTCACCAACGTTCTCCTCTCCTTCCTCAACACACCGCGAGCAGACTCCAAACGATTCGAGATGCTTTCTCTTCTGTCCTCAATTCTATCGTGGTCAGATGTTGAACGCGAAAAAGCTGGCCTACAACGCGGTGGCGGCGGAACACATTTGAACGTATCACCATCCGGAAGTGCGCAAAGTTCGTCGTTCTGGGGCCGTTCAATGAGTGTATCTTCAGCTGGCCATGGCAGTGCGAAGAGTGTTGATCTTGAAAAGACGGACGAAACAGAGGTACGAGTTCGTCCTCTCGAAAAAACCTTCAAAACTAATTGCAATCCTTTTGTAGTCATTCTCGCGCCTCTGGGTTGAATTCCTTATGACTGAAGCTGCAGCCGGAGAAACGCCTCCCAATGAACCAGGACAGAGGAATAATTCTCTGCCTGGCACACCTACAGGCGCTCATCATCCAATTGGCCTTAGCCCGTCAGGTTCAAATGCCTTCAAAGGCACTAGGAGACTGGGGTCGTTTAGCACCCAGTCCGGTGGCGCGATGGCTAGTTCGCCCAATTTGCTTCTTAGCATGCCACCGAATAATAGGAATGGTAAAGAGAAGAAGATTTCGTGAACAGGAGAGTTGGTTGTGCCGGGGTTTGGTTATTCAATGGACTTTTCATGGGCTATGCTGTTATATCGTTTTCCCCCAAGATTTTCATCATGTTTTTGCTACTAGTTTTTCTGACCATGACATTTGGAATAATAAGCATCAAGTAACTTTTTATATGCATGGCGTTAAGATGCTGGGGGAATCAGGCGCACATACTAGACGAAAGTCGAACCGTCTGGGAAGGCTTGGTAGGTATTAAGTCTACGCATGTCCAGCTACAACATCGAGAATGGCCAATGGATATACTGCCGCTATCCGTAAAATTGCTATGAGTTGCGTGTCATTCAATCATAGTCCCCTGCAAAACACATGAGTAGGGCCTGGAATTGCGTTGAACAAGATGTCGCTCACCTCCGCCGCCGCCATCATCACCACCACCATCTCCCAGGCCGTCCATATCGTCACCTTCACCATTGTCAAAGTAAGCGTCAGCATAATCATTTTCTTCATCGTCAACGTCGTAGTCATCCTCTACTTGGGACCCTGCATCTGAACCCTCGTCTACAGACTTCTCCTACGCGCATATATTGAGGAGAATATTACACGGATTGAGAATGACTCACCTCGTCGTCGTCTACGAAGTCGTCCAAGTCCATCCTGGGTTTTGCATTAGTAGATTTTGCGGCTGTCATAGTGTGTTATTAGAGCAGAACAAGACTCTGAGCAGACCCATGCGTACATTTTCTCTTCTTCTTGGGGTTGAAGTAACTATCAAAGATTACTGGAGGGAAGAAAGCCTCATTGAGGTCAGATTTCTTGAGCGTAGGTTGGGATGTCACAGAAGGACGGTATTTATCAGAATACCGTGGTAGCTCTAAAGCTCCATTAGATTTGGCAACAAAAGTTCTGACTGCCATGCTCACCATCTGTTTTGGTTCTCTCGACGATATAGTAGGCTGATTTTCTCAGCCTCTTCTCAATACCAAGCTGATATTCAGCGATACGAGCCTCATCGGAGGTTGGCTCTGTGAAAACAGGAAGCTGCCTTGGCTATAGTAGAATTGGATCAACCAGGTAGATACGACGAATAAAATAGATGCCTACACACTGGGTACATAGCAGTCGCCTCCCTTGACATATTTTGGATGTCGGTGAAACTCAAGCCCATTGGCGGCAAGGTAGAACTCCCGCCAAAACTACCCCTTCCCCCTCCTCTCCCTCCACCACGGCCACCTCTAGACATCTCGGAGGCTACTCAGAGTGCTTATCAACGTTGAAATGAAATTTTGAACGAAGCAGCCGTTGTTGAGAGCAGGATATCGATTCAAACTCGGTCACATCCCCAATCGGAGAATTTTGCCTCATCTCGACTTGGAAATCAACCGGTTATTTGCCCGCCATCACGGAATTGAAGCTCCGAACAAGACTTGAAGCTGTGACAAAGCTGTTCCACAACTCGTTCGTCCCTTTGTTGTCAACCCCCACCATCTCTTTTTCTTTCCTTCAGACTCCAGTCCGGAGCATTTATTCATCTTTTTTCACGACTAAAAAACTTTTCACGCCATGGATAAGCCTCTCGACGAAGTCAGTCATATTGTCAAACCTTCGTGACGCGACACCCCTCTAAACATGACAAAAATGAACAGATAATCGCTGCTAACAAGAAGGGCAAGAGGCGTGGCGGTGGAACTGCTGGTCGTCGTAACTCTGGACGCGTCCAAATTTTGGGCAACAAGACCACTGCCCCAGGCCCCAGCACACGTTCCCGCACCGGCGCTAAACCCCCGACAACCACTGCGCCTACAGAGAAAATTATCGTTTCCAACCTGCCCGTTGACGTTAATGAAGCTCAAGTCAAGGTTTGTCACCATTCTCAAAAACCCCGAGAGATTTTCATACCGACCCCTTTTCCCTGTTACAGGAGCTCTTCCAAACGACTGTTGGACCACTCAAGGATGTCACGCTCCATTATGACTCCGCTGGTCGATCTAAAGGACTTGCCTATGTCATCTTCGCCAGGAAAGGCGACGCACAGAAGGCATACCAACAATACAACAACCGACTCATCGATGGCAGTTAGTATCGCCTCTCTTCTTTTGCCTCGTCCCATTCTATTCGCGTCTGCGCAATTTGAGACCGCTTGAGAGTATCCGGCATAACGTCCATACGTCTCGCATCAGACGCTCACTCAATAGTGGGCAGTACGACCGCGAAGACCCCTCGGCCTGGATAGCGATTCGGTAGTCTTTGACTGCCAAGGGACGACCTATCCAGGACTAGCCCGTCCCCACCGATTGCCCACTTATCTTTTCAGGCCCGCTTGTCTGAAAAGATAAGCGTGACGGGATGCAAAGTTCTTGTCCGAGGTTGGCCCCGCCTCATATGGACTGAACTGGCTGGTCCGCAATATCCACACGGATATCAGCGTGCCCAGGTTATGGTACGGCACCTCGGTGCAATGCCTAGAGGCTTGGTTTGATGCATTTGGTTGGCCTCCAATTGCTACAACCGCTTCGACTTCGCCAGCAATATCAAGACTGTTTGCAATGCAAGCTCTTGCGACCGTTTGGAGAAGATTCGTCCAGTAAAGCTGTGGAGGAACTATCTACAACACGTGTCACGATGAAGAAAGAACCAAGATATTCACCAAGGGGTTTTTTGCTGGACCCCACTTCCTCCTTTCTTCTCGCTCTTTCTCACCAAGAAGGACCGTCGGCTGACCAAAGTCTGCTCTTTCTCTTTCACTTCTAATCCTACCAGGCAAGCCCATGAAGATTGAAATTGTTGTCACTCCCGCTACTGTTCCTTTGGTTGCAAGAGTCGCTCCTGCTCCAGCCGCAAACAATGCTACTGCCGCCACTGGAGGGTGAGTAGATTATTCGTGTTCATTATTCATGGTCCTGATGTTTTTTCTCTAGTAAACCTCGTCAACCTAGGAGAGGCGGTCGTGGTGGTGGCAAGACTGGAGGTACTAAACGACCTGCCAAGACAGCTGCCGATCTTGATGCTGAGATGGAGGTAAGCTTGATGCACCATATCCCACCCGGCATTCAGCTGATAGCCATCCAGGACTATACGACAAGCAATGCCCCCGCTGCTGCACCTACGGCGACCGCCTAAGTGGTAAAAACTCTACTCACTCTTATTGTCATTCTATTGTACCGCCACCCATTGTCCGTTTTAGTAGCTTTCCACAATTTTGATTGGTCTTCTCTAATTCCCATACCCCCTACCTATGTTTGTATGTCGTATATGTTTACTTAGTGAACGTTAATCAAAACTCGTGGCCAAGTCGTTGGCCGATCCTGATGCTTAAAGTATGGAATCGAGTCCGAGACCCCCTTTATCAACAGACAAGATCCATGGACAAGGCTGTGATCTTCATTCTAAGCTCCCATCTACGTTATGGCAACTGCTGCAACGAACATTTCTGACGACGAGGAAGGCCCCCTGTTCTATTCTGAACGTGAAGATTGGACTGATGTGCAGCCTGTCGAACAATTTGAAGGGACCAACCCTGCAGCGCCTATCTTTTACACTCCTCAATGTGAGTGCACTTCCTAGCCGAATGGCCTTTAACTGATTGCTATATGGCTTCTTAGACAAGGATGCCACTGATTACTTTCGGGGAATCGTGAAGACCGGGGAGAAGAGCGAACGAGTACTCGAGCTGACGGAAAGTGTAATCAGGCAGAATCCAGCTCATTACTCTGCATGGTGAGTGGGATCCACCTATCGACTCTTCTAAAGCTTATTCAGTCCAGGCAGTACCGATACGAAACGCTTGTGGCCATTAACGCACCCCTCGATGTCGAACTCAGACTCATGGACGAGCTAGCCGTCAAATTCCTCAAGACCTATCAGGTTTGGCACCATCGACGACTTCTGCTCCAGCTCACCCGTCAACCGGCTCGCGAGCTCAAATTCATCGCCACTTCTTTCAAGGAAGATGCGAAGAACTACCATACATGGTCTCATAGGCAATGGGTTTTGGCGTTCTTCAACGATGATGACTTGTGGGCCGGGGAGCTGGACTTTGTAGATACGATGTTGGCGCAGGATGTGAGGAACAATTCGGTTTGGCATCATCGGTTCTTTGTCGTTTTTCAGTCTGGGGTCAGGGCTGGGGAGGAGGATAGAGAGAGGATCGTGAGGCGGGAGTTGATGTTCGTTGGCTTTCTTTACGGGATCTGTGTGGTTTCGAGTTCTGACTTGGTCTTTCTCTTAGATTCGCAAAACAGAATATATCCCTAGCGCCCAACAACATGTCTGCTTGGAACTACATACGAGGAGTCCTTGATTTCAACAAGATCCCATACAGCAGCGTTGAGAGATTCGTCAAACCGTATGCAGCCTCCAGCGTGGATCCAGGAGCCGATGTAGTCGACTTGGAGAATCCCGGGCCATCGCAAACAGCTGAATTGCCATGCCCGGCTGCCATTGAATTCTTGGCCGATACCCTACAGCAGGAAGGAAAGAAGGACGATACTTTGAAAGCGACAGGGGTATGTCGCCTTTGTTCTGACCTGTTGTCGTTGGTTTGGATTCTAATGGCAATCTTTCAGCTTTGGAGATCGCTTGCAGACGAGCATGATACAATACGGAAGAGGCCAGATTCCGTCTTTTAGTGTTTGTTTACGAAAAAGCTGACCATTTTTCAGGTATTGGGATTATCTGGCGCGGGAGGCTCTCCGAGTTGCTTGAATCTACGACTACTTACCAGAATGTAATATACCAGATGTGAAATCCAACCACTCAAATCTGAAAAGCACAGACAGTGCCAAGTAATGATCTGAACGTCGCCAAAACTGTCACCGCCAACACAGGCATCATCATCTCCACAACTGCTCACGCGCCGTAGCCGGAGGCTTTGCAAGGCTGTTTGACAATTCGTCGCGTTCATGGGCCCAGGTTCTTTTTCACGCGATGCATCTTTTGAGAGCACCATCACCAGCTTCAAATTCATCCTTGCGTAGCAGATGACAACCCCAGCTGGCCTCACCGAGTAGGTTCAGTTCCGACTGAAGAGTGTAGAGACCTAGCGTTAATTCCATCTCCAGGCGTCGGTGAGCCACAGCCAATTCGGAAGAACGTACCGACCCGGCTCTTCAGCCACTTCTAGATGGACAGTATGTCGCTCCCGAGCACTGAATATTCTGCTTTCCGATACATAGCCCCAGTGAAAGCAGAGAAACCCTGGACAACGAAGACTTCGAAGGAGGACTACTTCGGATCAAGATAACTGGTTACAGGCTCTTTACCACAGCGGTTATCCTTTCGTTTGGTACCGCCAAAGCAATCAAGTCAATCCAAGGCGATTCAACCGCCTCTACATGGCTTGAATGGTTGTCAGGCTCCTTCCTGGCTGTAGTGTATGTACTGCCTACCTGGATTGACTTCGGATTTACTGAAGCTTGGTCGGTAGCCTATACTGGTTAGGCCTATACGAGCCTCTGCGACCGCCAGTAGCGCCCTGGTTATAAGCCTTGTCTTCAGCTTTGTGAGGAACATCCGGTACAAGTTGCAAGCTTGACAAGGTAGCTCGTCAACTTGGTGGTGATATCATGTCGTTGTACTGGTACCCGAAGATATACAATCCCTCCCTGATATTCCTCACAACAACAATTCTGCGATTTTGCCACATTTCTTCACCATGCCTTCCACATCGACAAGGAAAATAGGGGCTCAACCGTTCCCGGCGTTGGGTTTGGTGCCATGGGCATCAGTCGCTCGTATGAACCAGTTGGCTCCGATGAAGAGCGGTTCAAAGTTTTGGACGCAGCACATGAACTGGGCTGCACACACTGGGACACCTCCGACTTGTACGCTGACTCGGAAGCCCTCATTGTGAAATGGTTCAAGCGGACTGGAAAACGTGGCGATATATTCCTTGCCTCGAAATTCGGATTCACACCCGACGGTAGTATCCGTGCTGATCCTGAATATGTCAAGCCGGCCGCAGAAAAGTCACTGAAGACATTAGGCGTAGACTATATCGACCTCTACTGTGCTCATAGGGTTTACCCGAAGGTCCCAACCGATCACACCGTCAAGCCGATGGCCGAACTCGTCTAGGAAGGCAAGGTGAAATATCTTGGCCTCTCCGAGTGTTCAGCAAGAACACTTCGAGGAGCACACGCCGTCCACCCAATTGCTGCCATACAAATGGAGGTCTCTCCATTCTGTCTTGATGTCTTCGATCCAACGATAGAGTTGCTGAAGACCGCGAGAGAGCTTGATGCCAAGATCGTGTGCTATAGCCCGCTCGGAAGGGGTCTATTGACTGGTCGATTTGTGCGCGTTCTCATGTTGTCCTTGATTTACCTACCTCTGATTTGTGAATCTTCCTCTAGAAATCGGTGGATGATTTCTCTGCTGATGATTTCCGTCGAAAGGTGCCAAAGTATTCTGCTGCCAATTTCCCGAAAATCCTGTCCCTCGTGTCCGAGCTGGAACAAGTGGGCAAGAAGCATGGCGCATCTTCCGGGCAAGTTTCCATTGCATGGCTCCTTGCTCAAGGAGATGATTTCTTGGTCATCCCGGGGACGAAGAATGTCAAGGTGAACGAGAGAGCTTCCGAGTCAAAATATGAGCTAATCTTCTTTCTGCATCTTTGTATCTAAATGAGAATTTCAGTGCAAGTTCAATTCAGCTCTCTCGGTCTGAGACCGACGGAATCAGGCGCATTGCCTATGGTGCTGAGATTTCGGGTGACAGATACAACGCAGGAAATCAGGAATTGACCTTTGGTTATAGTCCTGAATTGGAAGGAGGGGAGAATTCATAGGTGTAATTAGAATTGCCTGCAGAAGGCTGAATTAACTTCAAATACGGAGCGTGGAACCTAAGCAACATTCTACTGATACAAGGGCTATATGTCACCAACCACGGCCCGAATCTTCACCAGATACAAGTCAGGTTCTATAATCGTCACCAATCTGTTGTTCCCAGCCAAGATGGGTAATCATTGCTTCATAGGCATATACCACATGTTCCCAAGGTCTTGTTCAGTGAGCTGTTCTTTGATTTTCTCATCTTCGTCTTCGGCGTCGGAGCCCGCAACAAGGATATCTCCCTGGTTATAAGAGAATGCCAGTTTGAGCTCCCTGAAGTTCGGAATCAATGTATAATCGGAGAGGCTATTATCCAATATGGGCCAAGCAGAAAGGCTGACATAGGACGGAAAGTCGCTTAGGGCCCAGTTTTCAGCATACAGCCTAATAGTGAGGGTCTCCAAAGATAATTTCCGATGCGATTTCGTGAATTTGTCGAAAGCTCGGGGGATCCAATCGAACAATTCCCCGCTATACAAAGTGGGAAATGGGCCAGGATCTGATTCGTACGATTCGCGTATCCCAAGTCTGGGAGCTCGGATGTGTGGAGGAATGAAGATAGTTTTGACGTCGCGTACGTAATTTGTATCCCAGGATTATCAGATTACTTCTACGATAGAGGTACGCCTCCCTACCTATGGCGTATTTTATTGACATCTCCCAGCTCAAAAACTTTAACGAGGGAAGCTGTAAGAAGGCCCTCTCCCAGGTTTTTTCTCCCGCCTCCGATGCGGGGTCCAGTAGGTGCAATTCGCATAGGTTCTTCAGGGTTAGGTAATCTTTTTTTGCGAAGAAGGGGTCCAAATGACCAGGAGACATCGAGTCGGTAATTGTCAAGGAATGTGGATTCACTACTGGGACGCCACCACCTGGCGGTGACCCCTGGGTGGAGCAAGGTTGTGGCGACGGATAAAATTGGACCACAGAATCAAGCAAATCCAGGTTCAAAAGTTGTGGGGAGGATGCGAAAATAATAGAAGGAATCGTCAAGTTGAAAATGTAGACGGACGTCAGGGTTGATAGGGATAGTAAATCAAGGAGACAGGATTGAAAATCCGAAAATCCATGTTACAATGGCTCCAGTCGATGGGGTCTGCCGTCGATCCAAAAGTGAAACGACACAAAGCTGGCAAAGAGCACAGCAGCTCGGCGGTTGAGGGCTCCAGATTTAGCCAAAGTGCTTCATCTTCCATGTCCTCCCTAGTTATCAAGCACAGGTTTTTGACATAGTAACCCAATGCGAGAGTTGGCTTGTAAGAGGTTGGGTAGGCATTGTCCACGTCCTCTTCGGTCGACTTTCACTGTCGTGAAAAGCCTTTTCTGACATGGAATAGCAATGACCAGGAGATTAGAGAGCATGCTTTCACCGCAGCGCGAGTATCGAGCTGGGCGACGATTTCGACTAAGATATCTGTTGGAATGTCCATTAAGTCGATCAAATTGAGGTCTCCTGTACTTCAATGCCTCAGCCTTGAAAACAGGTTGATGGCAGTGTGGTTCAAATGCAAAGTGTCGCAGCGGCCGGTTTCGGGCTTTAACTAACGTTCATAGGATATACTGGTCAGAGCATCGCACAACTTCGTTTATCGGGAATGTATAAATGGGTTTGCGAATCCATCAGTCAGAACCACTTCTTTCACTACTACTATCCTTGTCAACTAGGCTGAACGTGCCACGCTGGCGCCCTTTTAATGCAAGACCATCCCTTTCTTGAGCATGTATGAGATGGATGCTCGGCTCCGAACGGAAGTCCAGCTTAACCCCTCTTGCCAGGAGTTTTGGGAGTTGCTCCCTGGTCGGTGAGTGCCAACCTTGCAGCAGCTTTTCCTTGTCATACCTTGGCCGTGGACAGGCCTGCAAAGCATCTTGTGCTGGAAGGGTTTCATCACCTTGGTCAACCGATAGCACAATGGCGAGGTGTGAAAATCTCGGGAAGAGTGATGCATTCGAAAGTGTGGTGTCGAGGTCTTCCCATAGACCAAGACTGGCCAATGTTTCAAAATCCTCGGTGGCCCAGTCGATTGCATGTACTCTCACGCACAAGGGCTCAAATAAGACAGCCTCCTGACTTGTCTCGATCTTGTCCAATGCATCCAAAAACCATCCAAACGGGCGGTAATTTCCGTATTTTTGAGTTGTGAGAGAGGGATAAATCTCTTCGCTCTCCCGTAGACCTATAAGGAGAGTCCTTAAGTTCTTTGGAATAGACGGATCGTGGATATGATCTTGGTTAACATATCAGACTCAATAACTTGGCCCAAGTTGCGATAACGTTCTCACCTTCATGACCGCCATCATCTTGGATCTCTAAGCTCAGATGAGTCAGAGTTGAGAGGGTCTTTAGGCGGTCTGGATATACTTGATCCTCTGAAGCCTCTTCATTATCGTATATACGCAACTCCCGTAGGTTTTCCAGACCGAGACCTATCACGGATGCTATCACGATATCTGTTCGGTTCGCCTCTTCAATCACAAGGCTTTGCAAGCCTCTGAGCGTAGTAGGGCGCTTCTCAAGATATGCTGAAGAATGTATCCAGGAGGTGGGCGGCCCGAAGTCCAGGTCGGATGCAAATAATCCTAAATGTTGAAGTCGAGTGGCAACGGAGAAACATGCAATTGGGAATATGAGGTTGGTAAATTCAAAGGAGATCAAGCTCGGAGATTCAAGAAGTTGTAGAATTTTCTCCTGAATTGGTGGTTTAAATTTATTCCATAGGATTGTCGTGGCACTCGACAATCCTATGGCCAAATGTGATATGAAAGGCACAGACAGTAGTTCAATGGTTGCCTGAGGTTCGGCGTTGATCCACGCCAGATGAGCGGGAGCGGCGTATTCTCCAAACACCGACATGGCGTACATGGGGGGACGGATGAGGACTGGATCTGAGGATGGCCGTTAAAGCCAGTGCACTGACCGTACTTGTGACATTGACGTGGGTAAAGAGCCGTTTTTGACAAGGGGCAAGGAAAAACTTGGCGACAAGGGAGCAGGCAGCTACCGAGGAGGCATCATCCAGTAGCGCGGTAAAATTAAGCAGAATCTCTGCCGGAAAGGTGCTGTGATCCATGGAAGTTCAAAAGAAGGGAAGTTGCAAGCTTGGCACAGGTGAAACGCTATTGCGTTAATCAAGCCGTGGGAACACTGCCCTCAAAGCCCAGCTTGAGCGAACACAAGTCAATATTTTTGATTCTCTTCTGAAGATGACTATTTATACACTTGGCAATACTCATGCGATAAAGGTTCAGATCTCAAGTTTTGTTCCACTTTTACTTCCACGGTAGCTTGTCAGGAGTCTAAGACATCATGGAGCATATTCACTAGACGCTCGCGGGTTTGTTCGTTCTGCCGGAGTCAACAAGTCAGAGAATTATGCAGAAAATTCGTCATGATTGCAACTCACGAGCTTTCCAGGGGCTTTAGCGAGAATAGTTCCGAGGTTAGCGCCCTCGCATTCGCCGGCATGTTGAGCAGCAATGACAGGCTCCTCATCGGTTCGCCGTTTGAAGTTGAGTCCGGGGCTAGAGATCACCTATAATCCATAACGCGACTTAGATATGAGAAATCTACACTAGAGAAGGGAGAAGAAGAGGTGACGTACGCAGTTATTCTCTGCACGCAAGGCTCTCAAGCCACAGATCGTGGTATCCTTGCAGTCTCCAGTGCACGGCTGAACATTGAAGCCACGAGTGAGGAAGGAATTATACTGTTGGAAAGCAGTATCATTCTTCGCAAATGCCTCGGTGACTCCGTGCCAGAAAGCAGGATCGAGAGGTTGCGTTGGACTCAGAGAGCCGACGAGAGGTCCATAAGTCTGACGAGCGCTGTAATAAAGATCCCATGTCGCTAGAAATGCAGGATGATTAGTGGGTTGAGATCATGGCTGGGAAGTTTGCCGCTAACGTTCGGATTGGAAAGTCGGGCTTGCAAGGTTGGCGCGATAGACCTTGGCGTCCATGACTTCGTAGGTATCCGGGTCAATGTCGTACTTCTTGAAGGCCGGGTTTCCGCCTGGAGGGTTGATCAGTCATGGGTCATCCCAAGTAGGTAGAAACGAACTTCGGGGTGTCACAGCAGGTGCAATATGGGCCACACTTACCGCATTGGCGGCGGTTTGCTTCGTATAATCGGAGTAGGCGATCTCGAATTGGTCCTGCAAAGGCAAAGAGCAGGGTGTAAGCGATTATGAGACATGGAACAAGCGGCTTTGGAGTACATACAATGTGAGTATGGCCATAGAATTGAGCAGCAATCGTATTCTTGTATCTCTGAACGATCTGGTCGAAATAGTTCGACTTGAGCTGTTGTCAGCACCAGGATCATTCAAGGAACACCAGGGGTAGATACCTGGTCGCTGAGAGTGTCATGGCATCCAGGCGGCATATGTCCCATGATCCAAGCACGCTGACCAGCATCTTCTGCAGCTTGCAATTGCTGGACGGTGAATGCAAGGATACCGTTAGGGTCGGGTCTAGGCAGAGAACATTGTTCAGCATTTATTCAAACTGAAAGAAGTAAGACGACTCACTGTTGGGTGTCGCTATCGAAGAGCCAGAAGCTGGGATGAAATTAGACGAACGGACATTCGAGCGAGGATGCGGAAAAACATACTTCGCCTTGTACCAATAAACGGTATTGATAGAGATGATCCTACGAAATATGAGTAGGATACGAATGCATGGGTAGTGCCTCTTACCTCAAGCTAGTCCCAGGGACGACGGCGGCATAACTTCCAGAGAAATGTTTCACTTGGTCAGCAGCAGCAGAGCCGATGAATTGCTGCAGGAAGTCAGGGTGAGTGATCAAGCGTTGAGATGAGGTACAAGTAGCAACTTACAGCCCACCCTGCGGCCTGATTATCAAACACCCATTGTGTATCATATGTTGGGACGTTGGTGGTGTTGCGAGGGAAACAATTGACTGGAGCTGCTTCACTGGTTGAAGGTGAGATAGATGCTCAGGAGTGCTTTGGCACCGACGTGACTTACTGGTTACCTGTTTAAGAGATCAGTCAGAATTTTGTCGATGGTGGATAACGTTGCGAACAGAAACGTACCAACCGCGGGGTAGACGGGAACGCCAAGGAGGGTGGACATTTCATTGTTAAACACGTTCATATCATTGGTGTTCTCCTGCTTGGTGACCAGCCAGACGGCAGCTATACCAGTTATTATTCATCCGCATGTCTTGACGAAGAAGTAACGTCGCATTCTCACCCTCAACAACGTCGCCAGTGAAGATCGAGAATTTGTTATTGGCCGAGATAGACTTCAACATGTTCTGGATGAGTGGCGTAGGCGTGTCGCATTGGTGGCTTCCGGAAGGCCCGGCAGGAGTCTGAGGAGCCTTCCCGGCACTGTCAGCATAATTTCTGCAGCAGATTGGTTTTGTGCAGTTGGCTTCAGATCCAGCCTATTTGGAGGACCATTAGCGTTGGAATATACAGGAATAGATGAGGTATACGAACCGCATACTGTCGATCGATATGAACGTCGCTGAAGTGTGTCACCTGGAAGGGAGTTGCACCCTTCGAAGCCCAGACCTTGGGTTGCGCAGCTGCGGCTTTGGGGAAAGGCACCTTCCATGGATTCACGTCGGGAGGCTGGCACAAGCCGAGGAGGGCATCACAGAGCTTGGTCGCGGTCTGCCCGAAAGCAGAGATATTGTTGATATCGTGCCGGAGAATAGGGGCTTGTTGGGCAATGATGCCTTCGCAAACATCATCATCTTCGACCTGTATAAAATTGATTAATCTTGGCTGAGAATAATGAACTCGAATGAAGACGTGCCCCTAGAGCTTTGCAAACTGCAGTGAAAGTGCTGACGAAGGCCGAGTCACCCAACAACGCAACGCCTTGCAGCGGGACCAGGAGGGCATGGCAAGAACCGCATGTAGCCGCATGCTCGATTGCGTCGACTATATCGTCTACGAGGCCGCCATATACCGCGCTGAAGCACAAGAGCCAAATAGCCACGAAAGCCTTCCGGAGGGCTAACATCCTTCAATGAGTCACTGAAGGTTGGACGACCCCGCAAACCATCACGTATATATAGCTCATGGACCGAGGTGTCCTGCCTTGCTATTGAATAGATTTGGAACGGGTTTTGCGTTACTGAGCAGACTCGACCATGCTGCCCAGCGGTCAAAGAACGCGGTTGTGTTCTTCTCCTATGATCCGGATTTGAGTCGTAGACAGGATTCTGATGCTGAATTCGACATAATCAGCTGCTATGGAAGACGGTTATATGAAAAAGAACGTGCCGATCCTCAAGACTTCATGCTTCTCCCCCCCATTCAAACGTTGCCTTTGAGTCAAAAACGTTCGTCAGAGTTCGCGAGGAATTGTCAACCGAAGCTGTTGAATTTGCAGGACCACGGTCGCGAAGTTATTTTTGAGCGGATGGGACGAAGAAGATACGTTGGGAGTCTAAGCGCACGCGCCGTTGAGGCACCTTTCAAGGGCTCGAGCATTCACATGTGGAGTGTGGGCAATGTGGCCTCTGTCAAGGAAGGAATGCGCCGATCTGTCATTTTGACTGATTGAAGTGATCTACCACAAGCGCTACTTTTGAATGGATTATAGACGAAGCAAAGGCTCAGAAACGAGAATTCGACTTTGATTCCTTGTCGTTGGTGTGAACAGCGGGCAAGCCCAGTTTGTTGCACCAACTGGTAAATGTCACGTGAGCGCGTAGAGTTTGCCCAGACTCCTCAAGGCAGATGGATTTCCGATTAGTGGCCTCGCTCTTGCATTGGCATCATGCTCAGAGTGCTTCATTCCTCAGGGCTCAGCGTCGGCATCTAGCTCCATGAATGGGTCCATGCCTTCCCAAAAGATGAGGTGGCACTGGTCACTTGGCACGCTCTGATCCGGCTCTGCAAACTGGTACGGCAGGGTTCCAAACACCTTCTTGATCTCTTAACGACCCTTATCTATCGTCTACCAATCCGAGTCTATCTAACCCGCCGTAAGTATAGGCTCTCATTGTAGGTATGGAGGTGGTGATGGTTTACAGCGTTCCACAGCTTTATCCAAGCATCTCACGGAACAGCTGGGACAATGGCAGAAGAACCCGTCAAGCTTGACGTCGACTCACTCTATATCCATACAATCCCGTTGATCGGCGGCGCCTTCCATTGGGCTTTCGTTCACGTCAATCGTGGCGGCGCTATTTCTCGCCACCAGTGGGCCCCAATCACTTCCGACGTTCAGGCCAAAGAGGATTATGTCGAACATGCATTACCCAAAGGAGCAGGATCCACCGCCGCAAAAGACCCAATTCTTGCTTATTTCAAGGTTCTGGATTACACTCCAGTCGACGTTGCTCACTTTAGGAGCATATGTGAAGGCATCTTCCCCACGAGCTATCCCACAGTGCAACAGAATCGTGCCGCAAACATCACTTGCCGGACTTTTGTTACCCATGCACTAAACCACCTCATTGGATCGCCCCAACGTGCCAAGGAGATCGAAGACTTTGTTACCGCTGAAAGCGTTAGATGCGGCAATACACATGCAACCGACTTCCTATTCCAACGGCCCTACAAACCGCAGTTGATCCTTGTCCCTAAGGCTTGAAATATGGTCAACCAAATTCAAGACTTACGCCAGCTGATATGGACCGTTCCAGATAATTTCTATAACAAACGTTGAGAATTACATTCGGGATTCAGATGAGTCGTAAGTAAGAGGAGTCAATTGACATCATCTGTTGAAATATATACCTTGTGTAATATATCTGCTTTTTTCATTGAACTCGATTTGAGTCTGAAGACCACGGTACTCTCTTCAGCGAGCTGTAGGAATAGCCAGGATTTTGTCGTGGGCCTGGCTTGTTCCTTCAATGAACGGTCAGCTGACCCAACAGCTTTGAGGGACTCTGCCTCGTTCTTCGCGATCAACCACTTCAGCTAGATTCTGTCTCGGCTTCCAGCGAAGTCAATGTCAAAGCAGGCGCGTACGCATTGATAGCCAGAGAGATATCTACTCTCAAGGATCTCATTCGAACTCACGAAAGAGACATACGGCGATGGAAAACGCGATATAACAGGCTTAGCAGTATTTTTCGACTGCCCACCTAGCTGGCGCCGGATTGTTCTTGAATCCCCTTCTCTCTGGAAGAGGAGACTTTTGCTTCGCAGGCAGGACCCTCGCACAAATAAGGGATCACGTCACACTGGCCCAATGGTCGTCGAAATTAACGAGGATGATTCTACGTACAGTGGGCCTGCCCAATTTTTTGAATGGCCAGGCAAGGGCCGAGGGGTAACATCTTATGGTTTCGAGCACGCACTTTCTTATTTGTGGGATGCCATAACAATTCTTTCCTTCAAGAATGTGGAAAGGTACTACAATCCGCTGTGCGACGAAGTAATACGGACATGCCAGCGGCCAATACTATCACTCGAGTCACTCCATATAGAATTCACTGCGCCCCCTTATCCCGAAGACATCCCTAACGCCATCATTGGGAAGCGCCTCGATTACGCCACATCCACGTTCAGAATTGGAACCCTTTGAGAAACCAGAGCATTCTGAGTGGAGTAAGCACCGTCACATTAACGACACTGGAAATTAAGCTAATTGGCAAGCCCCACTCGGCCAAGGACTTACACCGCGACTCGATACCCACAATTCTTCGGTCATTGCGACTATTCCCCAACCTCGAGCGCTTGAGGCTTTCCAAAGCGTTGAAGCCCGTTGAAGATGATGACACCTCTTGGTCACTCTCGACACCTGGTATGCACCTTCCAGCTCTAAGGCGCCTCGACATCAAGGACGAGTTATCAATCATTGCCTCCTTTCTTAAACACATTTCATATCCCCCGGAGACTGTTGTGTCCGCGATGGGATTGAAACGCGATGAAAGCACTCCGTTGGATAGTGATAACACAGCGGAGATACTCGTTCAAGCAAGCAAACTAGCTTACTCTGTGATTAGTGGCCTTCGAATAGTGTGAGAGGATGGGTACACATTTGCGGCGGAGCTGGTCACCACACCTCTTCCTCTTGGTCGGGTCAGGGACACTGCAACCATCAGAGCTCATGCCCAATCTCCACCACCCGATATCGCTCAAACCATATTTCGAATCCTTCCACTAGATAGCCTACAGGAACTATCTATTTTCTCTATCCCTCCTCGTTACGAACTTGAATGCGAGAGTTACATTGCTATCGATTGGAAACGTGTTGGTCAATCGCCATCGTTGCGCCTCATTACCACCAGCGCTATCTATTCGTCATTTGTATCGACTCTTGCACTTTCAGAAAGTGACAAATCCGCTCCTGAGCCGTATTTTCCTTCCCTTGAGGAGATACGTGCTTATGACACTAAATTCTGGTCGCAAGCGTTACACCCGAATGGGCCTCCTCCCGAATGGCAATCCTCTGAATGGCAACGAGACCAGTGTATTAACTTCGAAGAACTTTCTGCATGCATCTCAATGAGAAGTAAATGCGGATACGGGCCATATGCTTTGGGCCTTGATAAGGAGACTAGAGAAATTTCGGACGCGAATCTGACTTCACTAAGAGCTGTTTTCAGAGACGTTTACTACATTGATGATGATGATGAGGGGGAGGAACATGGGGATGGGACGGCATGAAAATAAAACCGGAATATACGAGGAGTACTCAAGTGGCTAGGTAGTGGACTTCTTGACTATGATAAACAATATTCGTATCGATGCCCCTTGCTCAAGTAGGTTCGCATCCGACGTCATAAAAGCTTGTACTCTTAGGATTTAGAGTCCGTAGCATAACGACGTTCATTGTCTGAATATCGTGAGGACCTTTCTTTTTTAGGGATCCCACGGTCAGAGACATGGGCGCATTCACCCGCTCCGTTCCCTTGTGGGGAATCACTGCGGGTTAATATCACACACAGTATCATTTGCGCGGTTTTCATTCGATCTTGATAGTGGTAGAAGTTGAAGTTCTTCCCTACCACCTACCACCATCATCAACCGCTTCAACCAGTTACCATGGAGCCAAACCCAGATATAGGTATAGTCGCGACTGGTAAGTGGAGTTGTTTTACTGATGGAATGCAGTCTCAGCTAACATTCTTTAGGTTCAAAAGCATTCGTACTTGGTTCCGTCTCGGCTTCCAGCGGTGTTAATGTAAAAGCAGATGCATATGCATTGATAGCCAGAGAGATATCTGCTCTCGAGGATCTCATTCGAACTCACGAAAGGGAAATACGACGATGGAAACGCAGTATAACAAGCTTAGCAATATCTCCCGACTGCCCGGCGAGATCCTACTCCGTGTCTTTGAGCTCTTACCTCCCAAACATAATAATTCTTTCGCCGCCTCTACTGAGGTGCTCAAGGTCTCCCATGTCTGCCAAAGCTGGCGTAAAAGTGTTGTTGACAGCCCTTGTCTTTGGAGGACGGGACCCTTCCTCCGCAGACGGGACCCTCTCGCAGAAACGAAACGACTTCATGATTATCCAGGTCCAATATTCATCCAAATAGAATTGGACGATGTCAGTGACTTGCAAAGTGGTGCCGATATGTTGGAGTGGTCGTGTTGGGGTGGGTACACGATTCCATATCGTGATATCAAAGCCGCATTATCTGATAGATGGGATGTCATGAATGCGCTCTCTATCAGAAATGCCGAGGATTACAATTCGCTGGATGAAGAGACGAGGTCGACGCTTCAGCGGCGAGCACCATCCCTCGAGTCCATCACCATATCATTCTCGGAATGTCCTGATTGGAGATTTTCCTGGCGCGTTTATTGGTAATGCACCCCAATTGCACCACGTATATCTCCAGAACTGGAATATCCTGATGAAGCCGAGCGTTTTGAACCCCGAAGTTGGGCTTATAACCACGCTAGACATCTATCTCGACCGCCAGCTTCAAGAGAATTCACACCAAACCCCTATCCGCGAAATTGTTCATTCATTGAACCACTATCCCAATTTGAAGGTCTTGAGGCTCTACAACGTCTTCACGTCCGTTGGAGATGACGACGCCTCATGGTCGCTCACATTTCCGGCCTGTGTCACCCATCTTCCAGCTCTAAGGCGTCTAGACATCTCTGACGAGCTTTCAGCGTTAACATACTTTTAAGGCATATCCGCTACCCTCCAGAAACTACTGTCTTTTCCAGAGGGTTTTACGACAACACAACCAGGCCATCAGACGGTGCCAGCATGGCAAATTTACTCGTTCGAGCAAGTGACCTAGCCTCCACTCCGGTTCACGCTCTTCGTATGAATAGTAGGACGGATTCAGACGGCGATACTACCTTCGAAACGGAACTGATGACCACACCTCCTCCACTTGGCTGGATGAAGGATTCTGCAAACGTCACAGCTCCTGGTCCACCACTACCGGATATCGCTTCAAGGGTATTCCAGGCTCTTCGGCTCGAACACCTACAGGAAGTGTCCATGTTCTTTTCTTCTCCGACTGATTCAGGCCGGAAAGATTTTGACATCGATTGGAAACTCCTTGGCCAGTTGCCGTCATTACGGTTCATTACCGCTGGCCCCATTTATCCGTCATTCGCGTCAACTCTTGCTCTTGGGGCTCCCTCAAAGAGTGAGAAACCCATTTCTGAGCTCTATTTCCCCTCTCTCGAACAGATACGCGTCTATGATACTCAATTCTGGTCGCAAACGTCACACCAGAATGGACCTCCCTCTGAATGGGAACCACACAAGTGTATCAAAAGTCGAAGATCTTGCTTTCTGCTTGTCATTTAGGCACAGTTGTGGGTACGGGCCGTACACGTTGGGCCTCGACCAGGAAAGTGCAGAAATCTCGGAAGTCAATATTAGTCTACTTCGAGCAGTATTTAAAGATGTATATCGTATCAGTGGATTGAATTGAAAAGAGACCGACTACCGAGCGCCCACTCTAGCCTTTGATCATCCTACTTTCCAGTGGAATGGATAACTACCAGATGCTCATAAGCGGTGCTCGACCCAGGTGTGTACGTTCGATTCTGCAACAGGTATGGGCGGTATTCAACGCCTGGACATCTTGTAGAAAGATATCCTTTTGCATCCTGCTGCTAGAGCTCTGAAAAATGCTGTAACTTGTCCTCGTCGTTCAGAACAGCGTGCAGGTCACTGGCAAGAGCGATCGAAATGTCACGTGATGGCAGTAAATATATAGACGCCCGAGTTTTTCTGTTGACCATCATCGATGCAGCAATTTGTGCTGCACTCTTAGGTTGCAAACTTATGTACAGCCAACGGAGTAACGGAGCGATGAGAGACCGAGTGCATTTTTCATGGCTTTTGCTGTAAAGAATTGCACGGATTCATTGACCTGCGATCCTTGGATTGCAATTTTCGTATGCTGTACGGCTTCACTACAAAGCTTCACAGTAATTTTGGTCTAGAAGATACATATAGCACCTGTACTTCTCCGAGTTCCCTCCAATCGCAATATCCCACTGATTCGAGCTTTGGAGTCATAATCTTGAGTCATTTTCGCCAAAGGAGGATTCATAACAACCCTGATTCTGAACCCAAGTTTCTCAAGGTCGCCCATCATGTCGAGTGCCCGACTCTTCAAAAGGTTTTCCTCAACCATCAACATCAAGCCTACGCCCTCAAAATCTCATCTCCATGCACCTCTTCCAGCCTCGTCGTTTCCGCAGGGGTACTTGGTCACCGGTCTGCATGCCGGTGTAAAGAAGGATGCTTCACTGCTCGATGTGGGCGTGATAATTTCAACATCCCCTCATTTGACTTCTGCAGCCGCTTGCTTCACGAAAAACGCGTTCAGAGCAGCTCCGGTCATTGTCTGTGAGGAAATCCTGCAGCAGAATGGCGGAAGGGCTCGGGCTCTGGTAGTGAATAGCGGCAACGCCAATGCAGTTACAGGAAAACAAGGAATGGAAGATGCATGGACCATGGCTCGCGAAACCGACCTCCTACTCTCTCCCCTTTCCTCGGCATCCGTTTCCTCTTCGTCTGAAGCACCCAAGAGCGAGACTCTGGTCATGTCGACTGGAGTTATAGGCAACCTCCTCCCCATTAGCAAAATTGTAGCAGGCATTCGTTCACAAGCCTCCTCCGCATCTACGCGCACCCTAGGCTCCGACTTCTCTGCATGGGAGCGCATAGCTAAAGCTTTCATGACCACAGATACCTTCCCGAAATTGCGATCCCGTGTCTTCAACATTCGAGGAACCGAATACCGTATGGCTGGGATGGACAAGGGCGCAGGCATGATCCACCCTAACATGGGACCTGCCGCAACGTCGTTCTCCGCTGGGACTGGTGCGGCACCAGGACAGCTCCATGCCACCCTTCTTGGGTGCATCCTCACAGATGCCCCAATTTCACCCCGAAGTCTGCAAAATGCCCTCACCTACGCTGTGGACAGAAGTTTCAACTCGATCAGTGTGGACGGTGATATGTCAACGAATGATACTATTGTCGTCTTGGCGAATGGCGCTGGTGCTGGTGCTGCTGGCCCGGTTAAGGAAATTGACGAAGCTGAAGACAAGGAAGGATACGAGATCTTCAAGAAGGAGTTGACCGAGCTGGCTACTGACCTCGCGAAACTCGTCGTCTGGGATGGAGAAGGTGCTACAAAGTTTGTCAGCCTTACTGTCAAGGTAGAGCGGATCTTCTTTTACTATTATGGCTGACTGACATATACATCTGTCCAGGGTGCTCCCTCATATGAAGACGCGCACGCAGTCGCATCCAAGGTCTCCACCTCAGCCTTGGTGAAGACGGCAATTTATGGAGAAGATGCCAAGTACGCGTCGCTTTCCCTTTTGCCCGACATTTGCCTAACCCTCCCCTTCTCTAGCTGGGGTCGTATCCTTGCCTCAACAGGTTCCGTTCCCCTCTCCGCCTCCATCGACCCTACCAAAGTCAGCGTGACCTTTGTTCCTTCTGATGGTACCACTCCTCTCCCTGTCCTGGTCAACGGCGAACCAGAACAAGTCGACGAGGTCAGGGCAAAAGAGGTTATGGTGCTTGATGAGTTTCAGATTGTTGTTGACCTCGGCATGGGTGGTGATGGGGTGGCGACATATTATACTTGTGATTTCAGCTACGTGCGTGGTTTTCTCTTTCTGGTGTCAACCACGGGCGCTCATATAGCCCATTTTACAGGAATACGTCAGAATTAACGGAGATTACAGAAGTTAACATGGAGATTTCAATCGCGCCAACCTCGGTTGCTACTTGATATAGAATTGCTTCATGTTTGTATAACACCTTTTCCGAAAATGAAAATGGATATGTAAAACATAGGCAGTCTGGGGGATGGCCAGGGATAAATCTATGGATACACTGTTATGATAGCATTACAAGGTATATTCTGTGTTATAGTCCGTTAAGGTATTGTGGAAAAAACATCCTCTCCCACAGCGAAGAGAAATGATTGTTTCGCATACACCCATGAATCCGTAGTCCAAGGAGATGTCAGAGGCGTATTTGCAGGGAGTCCTTCCAATTGCTTGTCGATGCTGTCCATGATTCCGAGCATCCTCTGCGTTTCTGATCCCATGAAAGTTGGCTGCACTGTGATCGAGGAGTCTTCCATGGACAATTGAACGTCCACTAGATTCTTCTGGTGGAGGGCAGCTACGCCATCAAGACAAAGCCTGACACGAGATATTTTCTCGTGGATGGGTATATGCATTTCGACGGACTGCTGCAACCAATCCATGACGTCTTCAACCAGAACTGGAGCCTCGCTGTCAGAAGTGAGGAAACCAAGTATCTTCCAGTAGTTGGCCAAGTTGGAGTCGTTGATCTTATTCTTTGCCAGCAGAGACTTGAGCATGGCTAGAAGCTGTTTGTGGAGTTCTGCATTCGTGGAATTGTCAGCTCGTAAAATCTAGCTGGGAATCCCAAGCGACCTACCGTCACGAAGTGGTAACCAAGAAAGCACAATTCCCAGTACCTCCAACACGATCGCAGTGCTCCCCGGTATGTCCGCTTCACTATTCCCAATCCTCACGCACTGTTCCACACACCTCATCGCAAGCTCTCTATCCGCTGTATGATGCATCAAAAGGTAGCTCATCAGGATAAGCTCCTTCGCCGTCGAGTACACAGGCTCGTCCTGATCCAGCGTCTCATGATGCCTCAGCGTCGGGACCAGCATACCCGTCAAGGGCACGACGGGGTCCATCGTGTCCTCAACCCTCTTCGCCACACACCTCGCCGCCATCTCGTTATCCATGCTCTCCAAGCAATGGTATATGCTCCTGATCGCGTCGACATGTCGCTTGAACGTCTGGCTCGTCCATTCAAGAGCGCGTTCGGTGTATTTCCCATGCGTCTGCCAACGAAGGTCGTATTCGACCCAATTTGAATCTGGCACCCAGGAGGGACCTTGCAAGTAGTTGGCCATGGTGCCAACTCCCATAATCTGCGACTGGAGCCTGGAAAAGAGGCAGACGAGCCAGGTCACGAAGAGGTGGAAAGCCCAGGATTGTGGGGATTTGTATGCACATTGTATGGCGGGCTCGTCAGCTGGTTTCGGGCCTGTGAAGTGGAAGAGATACTGGAAGGTAGGAAGGGCGGTGGTTAATATCAGCAGCAACATGGCCAGCCCAGCAACCACCGAGGCAACGGAGGCCACGACCGGGTTGAGGCTCCATAGAAGATCCAGAAGCCCTGCGAAGAATAGCACGAGAGCAGCTTGGAGGAGTAAAGGGAGGGAGGATAAGATCTTGGGGACATGCCACCCATTCAGCCCTTCGAACCTCATTTGGCGAACGGGGAACGCGTCCCGTGGGGAGAGGCTTTCGTACCGCTGGTACTCACGTAGCCATTGCTTGCATAGGATACCAACAAGCACTGCCGTGAGAGCTAGCGTGAGGCTCGTGAACCAGAGAACGTTGATCCTGACGGCTGCTGCGGAGCCCTCGAAGGTGCCGCCCGGTAGGGAAATAGATTGTGGGATTGTGCTGTTTGTGTCTAGTATTGACAGTTGCTTTGATATTTGGATGAGCACAAGGTTGGTTGTATCTTCAGCATCGTCTTGTAACCATCGGTATGATTCAACGGTGAAGGCGGTTACTGCAGCTGAGAATAAACCTGCCTAAACACCAGAGGTTGTAAGCAGCCTTCCCCAGTGAGAAACTAGAGGAACGTACAAATACGAGAAGGGTATCCACCTCCTCCCTCCAAGCTCTACACATCTCATCGTCGACCGTCCGTACAAGATTAAAGCAGTTGCCCCATGGGTTGCCATCGCTGCTTAGTAGTGAATGGTATGGTTCACTTGGACCCGAACGCCATGGATGAAAGGAGGTTGTAGAGCTTGCAGCCTTCACATCAATTAGTTTGGATTCATATTAAATACAACGTTGTAGGTTCACCTCGCCCGATGTCCTAGTCGTTCTGGATTCCCGGTCAAGTTCCCGAAATCTCGCAGCAACCCTCTTTCCAGGTGTACTGAGGCTCTTTAAGATGCCATTGCTAGTATCAGACCTTGAGGAATCGACCGAAGTCCGGCTTGGGGTCTCGGAGCCATGGTCTTCGAGAGTCATATCAGCTTGGGATATCCTGTTGGGTGTTCGTAACACCTCCACAGCAGGTCAAGGAATGGACCGGCGGTAGCGGCTTCATAAGTATTCTTGTCGTCAACCGCTGGACAGGACAGAGTTGTATTGGACCTGGGTTGGATTCAATTGGGGGCAACGACGTCGAAGGATGGCTGTGTTCTGTCTGCACATGCATAGCCTAGCTGAAGGCTTTTGAATGCAATCCTGCCGCCTCTGGTCTCGCTTCAAATGTGCACCTTCGCACCTGGCAGGGTTAATGCAAAGGCTGTAAGAGACTGATGATCAATTATAAACAAGCTGCGAGAATCGTCATAATGCTTACTTGAGGCAGATAATAATACCCAGGATGGCCAATATGCTTGAGATTCTACGTGTGGTTAACGTAGCAGGTAGTTAGTGGCTTGAAGCGCACATAGTAGTCCAGATGCAATGGAATGTTATTATTGTACAATTGATATACAGGGAACTAGGTAACGTGGTGGGGATATAATCGGAGAACTATGAGTCGGTATCGCATGTCAACATCCCATTCTTTCCTGTTGAAAGAATCCGAGACATACCAAGCACCAAAAGTAATAAATAGCAAAAAATAGGTAGGTACGAAGACAAGTAAAGAGGATTACTTGGCGCCAGCAGACGAGAACTTCGTCACTGATTTTGTGCCTTCAGAGATGGCGTGTTTTGCGAGTTCGCCAGGGAGGATGAGGCGAACGGATGTTTGGATCTCGCGCGAGGAGATGGTGGACTTCTTGGAGTATGATGCGAGCTCTGTTAGAGAAGATTGGTGAGTCAGGAATGGAAGGTGGAACGGAAAGACGACATACTGGAGGCCTCAGTTGCAATTCGCTCGAAGATGTCATTGACGAAGGAGTTCAAAATGGCCATTGCCTTGTTTGAAATACCAGTGTCAGGGTGAACCTGCTTAAGGACTAGAGAAATTTTACGTCAGTTCTCATTCTTTCAATGACCTCAAGGCCAAAAATAAATGCAGGTCGACTCACCCTTGTAGATGTAGGAAGAGTAAGTCTCCTTTCGGACCTTCTTCCTCTTCTTCTTTTCACCGTCAGTGGCAGGTGCAGCAGTCTTCTTTGCGGCCTTGGAAGCCTCAGTCGACTTAGCGGGAGCCTTGGAGGCAGTGGAAGCGGGGGCCTTGCCAGCGGTAGAAGCAGGTTTGGGAGCCATTGCTGATGATTGTGTTGGTTTGAGAGGTGAACGACAAACGGTTGTGGTGGTCGTGGACGAAGATGTGGATTGACCACTGTGGAATGCAAGGGCACCTTTTAACCAGACGCGTTGGTTTGTAGGTGTTTGGTCCACCTAAACGCGCTTTTGTTGATCGTCGCGTCCGACGCGCTCATTTGTTTACGGCCACGTGACGCAACTGTACATATACCAGAGGTCCTTCTTGCTCGGTCTGTTTCTTCATCTGTGCCTCTTCACCTCTGCTATCACCCCACACACACTCCTTGGGCATCAAACGCGGCTTTGCGCCTCAACCAAAACAACTTTTGAATCAACATGTCTGGCAAAGGAAAGGCAGGAAAGTCAGGAGGCAAGGCTGGCGGCGCTGACTCCAAGTCCCAATCGCGCTCAGCAAAGGCTGGTCTCCAGTTCCCTGTCGGTCGTGTGCACCGTCTTCTGAAGCGTGGCAACTATGCTCAACGTGTTGGTGCTGGTGCACCTGGTATGTGCTGTTCCAATCCTGGACTTTCAAGAGTTTACTGATGCGTCTTTGAATAGTTTACCTCGCAGCTGTCCTCGAATATTTGGCCGCTGAAATTCTTGAGTTGGCTGGCAACGCTGCCCGTGATAATAAAAAGCAACGTATCGTGCCTCGTCACCTGCAACTTGCCATCCGAAATGATGAGGAGTGAGTTTCGTTGTATCACTTCTACTTGTTCATTTGTGCTGATTCGGGGTTCCTCCTAGGCTGAACAAGCTCCTTGGGGATGTTGTCATCTCACAAGGTGGTGTCGTACCACACATTGCACCCGAACTCCTTCCCAGCAAGACCTCAAGAAAGGACAAGGAGGGTGGCGTTAGCCAGGAGGTGTAAAAGCCTTTCACTGATTCGGTTACTTCTTGGAGGGGACGCTTGTTGACATTATCATTTATAACTTCATATTTTGTACCACACCGCACTTGTATTATCCTCACCTAATTGCTGAACTGTAGTTAAAACGAAAAAAACTTCAAACATTAATTCTGTTGTATCCTATGTGTGATCTGACAAAGTGCCAGAGGGTCTAGGCCCTGATGGATTTTGATTGCGGCCGACCGGCACCGCTAAGCATCAGCCTGCTCCGAGCCTTCGCATTTGAAAACGGCATTGGTGTCTCCTCATGGCACCCTTTTATGAAATGCTGCGGTTAGAAAAACTACGTCAGAATGTCGGTGCGGGAGTCCCGTGTACGAAGGTTGGTTTCGAAAGCACGCATTTTTCGGTGAATATACTGCGTGAAACCACCGGGCGACGTAGGCCTCTAATTCATCGGAGGTATTCCATCATCAGGAACCTGTAAGCCTCGGATTGTCGAAGTCGGCTAGTGGATTCCAGGTGGGTACTGAGTTTGATGGGGCGGATGCCGATGGGCGTTTGGAGTAAAGATGAAGCGAAGGAACGGAAGTTATCACCCCTTTTTTGAAGCGAAGATGAATTCAGTACTCTTTTGCTCAAAGAGAGCATAGTTTTCGACGTTGACTCGAAGAAACTTAGCAGACTAGTTGTATCAAGTACCCTCTTTCTGTCAAAAAGAACTGGCGGAAATAGGAGTCGATCCCGTAGATTATGGTCCCTGGAAAGTGACGTCAGAATAGCGTACAAGGATCCTCGCAGTTTGAATTGGCATGGTGACGAAGAGGTAAGGAGACCCGAATAAGGCAGTGGACTCAACGCGGCGTACGACGTGCAGAAGCGTTTCGAGGACGTTTGAATTGCTAACGAGAACAGAAATGAAAAGGATATTCGAGGAAGTGAAAACAAGCACGGTGGAGTGCAATTGACGGCGTGAAAATATAAGGCCCGGAGTGGAGCTTGGCCCAAAAATTTGGTATCAACACTTTCTCCACACACTTTCTCTTAACAGGTCATCTGTCCGCCCGTTCAATCCTGGGCTGTGCCTTTTCTTTGTTTACACCATCGTAGATTGACTCTTCGATGGACCAATTCAGACCGGTATGTTCTCTTGCACTCTTACCGTTCAGCCAAATGTTCCTAATGTTTAAACAAAAGCCTCTGAATTCTCCAAGGCAGATATCAAATGATGAAGTAGAAGCTGTTATTAAACTGGCCACGTCCTCTCGTGCAGCCTCTGCTTCAGTAAAGGACACGAGAACTCAATTATTCGTCGGAAATGCAAGTCCTAGCTTTACTAAATCCATGTTGTGAACTTATCATGTGTGCTATAGTTACCTTACCGAGTACGATGGCAGGATCTCAAGGACTTGTTCCGTCGCGCGGGCACTGTCCTACGCGCAGATGTCTCCCTCGGTCCGGATAATAGGTCTCGTGGCTACGGAACTGTGCTCCTAGCTACAGCAGAGGATGCAGGCAGAGCTATCGATATGTTCAACGGATACTCGTGGCAATCTCGTGTCCTCGAGGTTAGACCAGACCGCCTACCACCGGACTACGATGTCAACATACCGCCCTCCTTCTCCAGTGCTGCCGCTGCCCATCTCGGTACACCAGGTAGGCCACTAGAGGTCCTCGATTATTCGACCCTCCTGGACCTACAAAATAGTTTGCCAAGTCTACCCTCACGGAACCTATTTGTCGGGAATGTATGTGTTTTTTGACGTTATGTTGTTTCATACTTCTCTTCACTCTCATTCATATTCTAACTCTATTCCGAATTCCAGTTACCATTTCATTGTCAATGGCAAGATCTCAAGGACCTCTTCCGGCAAGCAGGCACCATTATACGTGCAGACGTGGCCCTCTCGCAGGACGGAAGATCACGAGGCTTCGGCACGGTTTCCTTTGCCACTGAGCAAGATGCCGAGCGTGCAGTCAAAATGTTCAACGGCTACGAATACAACGGCCGGGCCCTGAAAGTAAATTTCGACAGATTTGCACAATTATCGGGAGGATCACAATCTCAATCATCATCGACGCCATCAGCTCTTACTTCTGCTGCAGTATTGGCGATGGCCTCGCCCGCCACCATTGCGCCTGCCGGGGAACCACAATTGTTGATGCCTGCCGCGTTGCATCCAAGTAATAACATCAAGCCGCCTTCGGCACAGTCAACAAGCTATCGGCTGGACCTGAATCCTTCAACATCCTCCTCACCTTCACAATATGATGCCTGGAGTTCAGCTACGAGCCCCTTACTTTCCCATCAAATCGCCCGAGAAGAATCCGACCAGGAACTGACGCAAAGTTTGGGTAGATTGGACCTCGAGTCACGATCAGTGTCGTCACTATTGAGGTCAAGACTTGGGCAGTCCCAGCCTTCGACAGCAGCGAGGTCAAATTCCGGGTCATCCAGCGGGAAACCTTCCAGTCTGAGAACGACGACTTCAAGCAGTTCTGTGGTATCTACTTCCTCGTCCGTCGCAGCATCCGCATCCACGTCTAATACATCCGAAAAGTCTACGCCGCCACAGGTTCCTTCTTCAAAGCAAGATCGCCGCCTTTCCTCTTCGTCATCGTCGCGGCACTCGCTTCTGCACTCCTCCGAATCTTCATCGAGTGCATCCTCTCCTGTAGCCCAGCATGCGTCAGGATCTCCCTCATCGTCCCCGACCGTGCCAACAAGCACGCAACAAGTACAACCCTCCTCATCCTCGGCACTACCCTCAAGACGCCAGCGTCCTGCCTCCTCACAACCTCTCCACCCACGGCACCCAGGACCCATAGCTCTGCCCCCCAGACCCAATGTCACCGGGTTCCCCTACATGCATGCCAAGAATCTCTCGCCAGGACAATTCCCAGGAATCTCACACCTGCACCATCCTGTTGGCTCACCAGCAGCAGCCATGTTCCACCCTGGCACAGCTCACCTAGCTACGCCACATGGTCTCCCACCAATGACACCTTCCATGCCTTCCTTTAACTTCCACCCACCCGGACCTCTTGGTTCACCTGGAATCGCCGCCCCACTTGGGTCTCCAGGTTTGGCCTCTCACCCACCAGCAGCACATGTATATGCGTATCCGATGAGTTCACCCGTATTGGCAGTTCATCCAATACATATGCAGCCACCTCAAATTCACCCACATGCACAACCCTCACCTCTCCATCACCCATCTCAGCAAGCCCATCATGCTCCGTTCGGTATGACACCAATATCGCCCACACAACCACCGAATGTCCATACTCCCCTTGCCATGGGTTCATATGGTCACTTTGGAGGTAATGGAAATGGTGGTGGGAACGGCAATGGAAACAGCAATGGAGGAAATGCGGGGAATAATGCTGCTGCAGTGGCCGCGGCCAACGAAGCCATGAACCAACAAGCAACGGCGATGGCCATGTACCCGTACACGCATGGCGTTGCGTTCTCACCCGGCCTCATGATGTCCCCCGGAGCTGTCTGGAGCGGCCAACGAACAGCAAGTGGCGCAAACCCAATGATAAACCCTGCTGTTGGCGGACCGGTCTTCATGCAGCAGATGCGGGAGCCGTCGGGGTACTTTGAGGGATACTTCCCGCCTCCGCAGGCTCCACAACAGTCTCAGTCTGGGTCGAGCTTGGTGGAAAACGAAATCTTGAGAAATCCGGAAAATCATGGGGCTGGAACTTATGATTCGAGGCTGGAAGAAGCTCAGGAGCCGCTGCAGGAGGGAGGTGATGAGGAAGAATTACAGAGTCGCCTTGACACGGAGAAAAGGCCGCAGTCGAAAGAGAGGAAGCAACGTCGGCATTCTAGCACGACGACTTCGTCGAACGAAACTGCTATGCGCCAGAGACGGAACAGCCCGGGGTCGGACAGCGGGGATGGACACAACGATGCTGCGGTGACGGACTCGGAGGAAGGTTCAGCGTCAATTATGGCGAGGGCCCATTCGATGAAGAACGCTACACGGGCACAACATGACACTATGCATAGGGCTCGATCAGACCCTGCTGCTTTTGGATGGTCAAATGCGCCGGACGCAGCCTCCGTGCGGGAGGACGAGGACGTACCTGTGGCAAGGCACGGCGGGATGTCGTTGAGCTCACGATGATCTTCGATTTTCTTTCTGGATTTCTCATGCCTACATATTGACCTTGTCTAATGGTTATTGGCCATTTTTCTTTTTACCTCTTTCACCCTTTTCCTTTTTCTTTCCCTCGCCTCCTGTTGTCGTTTAGCTATCTTCGCATACCACCATCCATTGCATCTCAATCTCTTCTCGTCTACTTTATTCAGGCTTCTCTGCTCTCTTGACGACGTTCTTTGAGGTCTCTGATATTCTCTCGTCTAATTGGATGTCTCTCTCAATTGTATATGTTACAAACCGTATCACCGCAATGTAAATAGACTGGAGGATGTCCCATATTATTTCTGTAATCAAGTAACAAGATCCTTTTCGAAATGTATTTGTATTAACCTATGCGGAGCAAGCCTTGTTCTTTGAGATCATGCAGAATTGAACCGAACTGCCCGTCATTCCACTTCGTCTTTCTCCAAGACTGCGTCAGCCCAGAGGAGTGGTGCAGCAAGAAGGAAGTCTGCATGGGTGCTTTTCCCAGGTATTACGGTGAGGCTACCCCATTGGCATCCAAGACCCTCGCAACATTGTTAAGCCCATCGCGAATGTCCCCCATACATTTCCGACGATCAGGACAAATCTGGTCCAAAGGACCCCACCACTTCTGGCGAGTTTCTTAGAAGTACTCCTGGCCGGGTTTTGCAAGAACGCGAGGAGTCAACGGCACAATGAGTCGAAATATCTTCAGGACGACTTGGCTCCGACAACCGATAACCAGGCTAATGGCCTCAAAGCTTGGCGCTCTGCGGTCAAGCCTATTTTAACCGCCGACCACGACTCCAACAGGGCACATTCACGACTAGATATTAGCAAGCGCTACCCACTTGAGTAATCCCACCCGGTACCATAATCAACTTGCCTATCACCCCCAGGGTCCGTGTCCATTGTCGAAACTTTTCTCATACTAAGTCGGGTTGCGGGTTTCTTTGATTGGACTTGTACATTAGAACTGTCTTTGATCGTTTGTATTACTCTAAACGAAGTAATCCTTGTTCTTCGAGGCCGTTGAGAATAGACCCAAACTTTCCATCACTCCAGCCTCTGATCTCCGTCAATTCGTCCTCCTCCAAGACCGCACTGGCCCAGAGGAGTGGTGCAACCAATAGGAAGTCTGCATACGTGACCTCCTCTGGTACGACCGTGAGGTTTCCAGCACCCAAAACTAAGGCGACTTTGTCAAGCCCCCCCTTGAGCTCCTGAAGAGATTTCCGTCGATCGAGACAGAATTTGTCCAAAGGACCCCACCACTTCTCTCGTGTTTTGCGGAAGTAAGTACTACTGGGTTCAGCGAGAATGCGTGGGGTCGAAGGTACAATGAGTCGATAGATGTTCAAGCTGATCTGTACTTCAATGAAGCGTTCCCAGGCCGCAATGAGAGCTGCAGTTCCTTGAGGAATCAACCTCTTTTCTGGGTATGTTCTATCCAGATACTCCACAATCGGGGTTGAATCCGACAAAGCAAGGGGTTTACCATTGCTCTTGAGGTGATTCGGATCGACCAGCATTGGCACTGTCCATAACATGGTTCCGCTTCCATCTGGATTGCGTGTCGTAGGAGGAGCATCGATTTCCTGGCCTTTTGCTTTGATATCGGGAAGCTCTAGCCATTCGGTCCGGTAAGGAATCTCTTTATAGTTCAGAGCCAGACTAGAATGACCACAACGTCGAATTAGACTTGAGCGGAAGGATCCTAGCTGATGTCTTTACCGGACTCTCCAGGTCCTCGGAGATACGCCCACACCTCCCTTGGCGGCCTTGAAATCATATAGAACAAGTTCAGATCGTTGTCCTGCTTGCATCTCTGGGGTGCAGTGATAAACACAAAGTCAAGAAGCTGCAGGCCCCAGTTATTGACTAGAATCTGTGTTATAAACAAACCATACGCCTCCAATGGTGCAATATATAGAATTGGAGCTTACGCGTCCATCTTCAAGTTTCCAAATGGGCCAGCATCCGATGTAGCAATCTGGACGCGCTTGACCCGCCCTCAATCATCCCCAGACACTTTGATTCCAGCACATGTCGTTGCCCGAAGAAATCATTATTCAAATCGTTCACGAGATCGACGCCGACAAGAAATGGTTCTTGCATCGTTCCACGACCTCCCGGTCATTTGCCAAAGCATGCCAGCAACGACTGTATAGAGAGGTTGCAATTCCTTCATCCAATGGCCAACGACGGTGCCAAAAGCTATATCAACTGCTTTCAGACAGCCCGCACATTTCACGCTATATCCAAGAATTTAGCCTCCAGTCAGGGTTACGGAAAAACAGCGAAGGTTCCGTTTCCCCTTGGCTTCTGGACGAACCCTTGGTGCCGTCACTACTTTTGGACTCATTGGCGGCTCTCCAGTCAATTACTCTCACATCCTCCAGTCCAGGACCCTTGAACTGGTCTGAAATGCCATCCCGGCTGCAGAATTCTTTTCAGCGGGTGTTTGCACTTCCAAGTATTCGGAACGTCTCACTGAGCAACACGCGTATTCCTCCCCATGTTCTCAGTCGCTCTAAGGGCCTGATGCATCTAGGTGTTCGTCGTTCAGTATTCGTTCGGCCAGATGTATCTTCCCCCCTCCTGGCTTCTCTTCTATCAACAGCCGCAACTGAGCAGCCCCGCATACAAGGCCTCTCAATGACGTCCAGAACGGACAGCGCGTTTGTTGAGAATCTGACTTCAGCACTCGATGTATCTCATCTACGGGTGCTCGTCGTTTTTGATACCGACCAAACAACCCTTCGAGCGGTTTCGGAAATTATGGATTTATCCAGGCAATCGTTGAGAACATTCAAATGGGATGTCCCGGAGACTTTTCTTCAGTTAATGCTACCCAGCAACGAACCCTCAGGCAAGTTGCCCAGCGTTGCGGATTGTTATATCCACTCTAACCAGCCTCCTATCAGAAGAGAATGATCAAAGTCCGTTATTCGTCTCGCCATTATTACAACACCTGGACGTTGGTGTACACGACTGGCCACATACAGGGGAGATGTGGAACCCAATTGTGTGGGCGGTTCGCGCCTTACGCGATGTTGCTGAAAGCAGCACTATGCCGGTGGGCCTTGAGACCCTCAAAGTGTGGATCATGACACTACCCTACCTTCGCTTCGGGCCAGAAGTAGTCACAGAAAGGTGGTGGGGCGAACTTGATCGTACACTCAGCAATAGAACAATTTTCCAACGCCTACGAAGAGTGACAGTTACCACGACTGACGGAGGCCTCGCAGGGAGGCCTAGGGAGATGTGGAATGAGAGCATTCGTGAGCGGATGCCTCGATTAGTAAAGGCTAGGTTACTGGTGTTGATCTAGGGCGGCTTTAGCAGAGTTGTACTATTTCATGTAAGTTGTCAACCGTATAGAACCGTTTTCTGTAAGTCGTTCTGAGCGGGAGTCGGGCACGCTGGTTGCGCGAAGTTTAGTCATCACGAATATACAAATGTCCCCCATCCAAGAATCCCGATCATAAAACCTGCGTCTTGACAATCAACTACGTCGGTCAACTTCGATGTGGCCAGGAACTCGAGCTACGACAACAGGAGGTGAGGCTTGTCAGAAGTAGTTCAATTAGTTTACCTAGGAGTCTGAGCGAGCTGATATCATTTAGGTTCAAACGCCTTCGCATTTGATTCTATCTCAGCTTTCAGTGGGGTTTATACAAAAGCATATGCATGCGCCCCCGAAGTCTCAAGAGGATTGAATAGGTATCAGTAGATCTAAGAGATTTTCTCCTCCTCAATCTATGAACAAAACACTCATTTACCACGTATTGGAGCCGCTTATTGCTATTCTTTAGCATTCATTTACATTAGGTATAGTATATCTAGATGTTCCCCACAAATTCCTGCCAAAATACTTAAGAGAACACTATGTAGTTGAGCTCGTCGTCCCCGGTAGCAAGTACGGCTGATTTGGCGATGACGAAGGGCTCAGACGCGTCGAAGGGAAGCTGGTCGCATGCTCCCATTGGTCAGTCCCAGTGAAAAAGCGCTCCTGACCAGGCAAGGCACAGCCAAGCCCAAAGATTTCTCGCCTATAAACAGGGGATTTGTCATCCTTGCAATTTGACCGAAATATCCTGAAATATCCATGTTAGCTTTGTCAATCATTTACATCACGACGAAATCACTGGAAATACTGGCCCAATCCAACCCAAGCGGGGTCATGCTAAATCTATTTGTATCGAATTACAGTGACAGGTCTTGCTACGCCGAGGTCTTGGTGTGAGGCATCATTCAAATCGACTGGGGGACTTTAAAATTCTTACAGCATATTCCTCATACTATTGGCATACTATTTCTCCAAAGTTGTGCAAGTAATCGCCTTTATTCCACTTTAGTATCCTGATTCACTATTGATTCAACTTCTGAAAGTACCCTCAAATTCGACGCTTCCTCTGGTTTATTTTACTTCTCTTGAAGAGATACGTGTTTATGACACATGCTTTTGGTCACAAACGTCGCACCAAGGCGGACCTCCTGATGAGTCTCAGAGTGGGAAGAGGAGTGTTATGTGCAGGTCGAAGTTCATGCTGCTTGCATCTCACTTCGAGACAATCCGAGTCGTGGGTATGGTCCGTATATATTGAGCCTCAACAAGGAGAGTACAGAGATCTTGGAGGGCGATCTGGAATTACTTCGAGCAGTATTTAGAGATGTGTGGATGATTGTATTACAATTGGGCTTGTAGTTTGGACCTTCAAACGTTCTTTCCCGGATCAGTCAACCGGGTAGCATTGGACTGTACAGAGACGATCGAGCAGGTCCGGCATTTGCAACGTCAGGTACTAACGTTCAACGCTCAACCTTGAAGGCTCACCCGAAGACGCACAAGCCGCTAGGGAAGACAGAGTTTGAGGGACACCGGACAAAAGCCAACTCTGTGAACTGGAGTCGTCGAATTTCTAGTTCCCTTTCCGAGAGAATATAACTTAGCACTGTGAGGCCTCAAAAGGTGTTTTTAATTTACCATAAGAGAAATTTCGGACCCTGGAAACCTGTAGTAGATCTATATAGTCGTCGAGGACACGCGGGTATTCAGCTGCCCGAGGGACCATGAATGGCCAAAGGCTCTGCTACACCTGATTGCGATGAATACCTTGCTATGCAGATGTAACCATTTGTATCAAGGAAGGCGAGCGTTAGGGATACTGGGCAGAAGCTACATTCCTGAATAGCGCCTCGCGAGCCGCCAAAGGTTGCAATTGAAACATTATTCTCCCAGGCTAACGGGGTTTCTGAGTTTAGAGGGTTTGGGAGCGGCATGATTAGGCTCGCCTTGACCCTGTGTGAGGCCACGGTTTGCTCCGACCATATTGTGACCCACGAGCAGCCAACGAAGAACCCACAAGGGACTCGATGTGCATCAAACCCCACATTGCCAGGTTTGATCGAAACCGATCTGAGGGTGTGAGGTGAAGGAAGTTCACTGGGTGGTGAGAGCATTGTGATCTTGATTGTGGATGGCGTGTCCTCTCGAGGTAGGTATCGATAGCGCTCAACGGCTACTATCGCTTCCTCTGTCTGCATCGGAGGTGGGGGCTGTGAAAGGTATAGCGAGCCCGGTGATGTTAGGAGTTGCAAGCCCTGTACGAGAGGGGAAATCTGGAGGACTGTGTCTAGGTCTGTCCAGTGTACGGGTTCAGGAATGGCCCAGATCTTCCACTCCATCCTCTTATTGACCGTAACGACACGATCAGCCTGGATTGCCCCCTAAACACGCATTCAATTTCACACTCCTAGATAAAAAAAGGGATGACTCAACGTAAATGATAATCTCGTCGATTTCCCAGCTTACGGAAGAATTAGTGTTAACATCCCAGAGAGTCACCGCGTTGCGGACTTGATTGAAATTGTGGGTAATCAGCAGTCGGTCACCGTCGAATGCCCTTACCACAGGATAAGGTATGGATGACGTGCGAAGGAGATTGAACTGGATCGGAGATTTCGTAGGATGGATCTCATAAACCATTATCTCGCCATGACTGAACGGACGTGCTTTAGCATGAGGAGAACGGTGTTGCATGCAAGAAACACCCACGCTACACCGCTATAAACCCATACGATTAAACGTACTGCTCCCCGATCGCCTCGTACGCGCACGCTAACGAGGTCGCCTCTCCATCCTGGGTTCGGTATTTTAGGACGAAGGGTGGCAATAGGGATCGGCTTGGAAGATTCGGAATTTCCAGAGAGCAGGTCCCAAAGGTGTATGATACAACCTCGCAGGCTGGCCTCCGTAACGAGGAATTTTCCTCCGGGTATGAGAAAGCTTCTCAATAAACCTGACGTCGGAACCTCAGGAGCCTCGTTGAGCAAAGAAGCATTGAGCTCGACCGGCCTTATGTTTGTCTTGCTCTCCCGGATGCGATTGATGAATCGTAGGGGCTGCAAGGACGCAGTTTCAAGATCCTCTCGCGGCATTGTGGGAGTAGCGAAAGATCCATCGAGAACACCATGAGTACGACAAACGTTATCAAATGCTTGCAGCCAAACTATCCTTCGATAGGTAGGCGTCGCCAGAGCCCGACAAGTCTGTGGGTCTCGGATGAGTAGCTGGGAGAGGCTACGCGAAGGCTGCGAGAAGGTAACCTCACAGCTCGGAAAGAGATAATATCTTCGGCAGGCAGGAGATGGAGGACCTGGATCAGTAAGTCCTCCGATAGACCGGGAAGAGACATTATTTGATGATGGAGAAAGCAAACCCGGATTCAACCCATTGAACGCTTAAGCGCCTCATACCACCGTGGTAAAAAACAACATATCGCAAACTTAGACTACTGTAAGTGTCCAAATCCTTATGGCGTGCTGAGCATTACTTCACAATTGACTACAACATTCGAGTTAGAGGTGATTAGTATGTTCGGCAATGATAGGTATGAATGAACCTGGCAAGATCAAGATACCAGGCTCGCAATCTAAAAATTCTACTGTCGCGAAAACTTGAAGTTTGCCGCTATTCCAACAACGAGTGTAGCCGGTATTCCTGGCTTCCACCTTTTTTGAGTGGCGAGGGTGAATACTTGGCCACGCAGACATTCCCCAGGCCATCGAGGAAAGCGAGCGTTAGAGATACAGGGCAGAAGTTGCACTCCCGTACATGGGGCATTTGAGCAACCTGCATCTGAGCGTCGCTACATGTCATAATTGAGGCGTGATTATCCGGTCGGTGATGCTTTTCGTTGAGAGAGCTCTGGAGCGACTCAATCACGCCAGCCTTGAAGGCACCGTCTTCTGTATCAGGCCATATGGTTACCCATGCGTCACCAATGAAGAATCCACACGCTTGACGGGGGGTAAAACTGTTGCGCGAACCGATCGAAATCGATCTCACATTAGCTAGGGAGGATTTCTCGGACGACGGTGAGATCACGGCAACCTTCATGGCGGAAGGGCTGCGTGCAATGGCGACTATTGGTTGATCTGCCTGCCTTGAACGCCGTGCCTGCGGAAAATGCACTGAGTCCGTCGACGACGGGAACTGCAAGTCCTGCGCAATGGAAGAGAGGAGCGTAAGATGCATATCCGGGTCGTCCCAACTTGAATTTGAAGGGTCTGGTATGCTGCATAATTTTGATTTTGATTGCCGGTCTGTAGTCACAGCGTAGTTGCCATGTATTGCTCCCTGCAACAGAAATATTCAGATTTATTTTACGCTGAGGTGCCAGAGGCTTTACTTGAACATAACTACCGTCGTCCGCGCCCAATATTAATGAAGAATCAGTGTCAACATCCCAGACGGTTACCACGTAGCGACTTTGTTGGGAACTATAATTCCACATCAACACGCGGGCGCCGTCGAAAGATAGCAATAGCCAGGACATTTCGAACGCTTTTTGACGTAGGAGCTTGAACACCCCGGTCGCGGTGGGGTAAACCTCGTAAACTAATACATAGGCGGTGAACAGCCTGTGTGGGCAAACTCCAGTCTGAATCTCACCCACTGGTGCAGAGCATAGGAAACCTACATTGCGTTCCTGTCACGAAGACAGACGACCAGGCGCACAGCCTTTCCGTCTGATCGAACACATACCCCGCTGACTATGCCCTGTGGTTGCGAAGTCGCCTCCGGATTCGGGATCTCTGGTTGGAGGAATGCAACAGGGGCCAACGTCTTAGGATCTGCGAGGAGCGAATCCAAATCCCAGAGATGTAGAAAACAGCTTTTTCCAGAGCACGCTAAGAGGAACTTTCCTCCTGGCAGTAGAAAGGAGGTGTGGAAGCCTAATGTCCCTGGCTGACTAGAAGCCTCCATTGGGAGCAAACTCGGATTAATGTTGAGGATTGTATTAGGTGTCAGGTCCGCTTTGCCCCCCAGAATCCTCTTGACGAACCGTTGAGGGCGTAACGTTGCCGCTTCAAGATCTTCTCGAGCCATGGATGGGATTACGAACGATCCCTCAACAACACCATAGATCTGGCAGACATGATTGAATGCATGCAGCCAAACGATCCTCTGGTAGGTAGGCAGGGCCAAAGTCCAACATGTCTGTGAAACCTGTATCTGAAAGAGGCTGCGAAAAGGCAACAAGGATGGCTCACAGCTCGAACGACGAGTATATCTTCAGGGGACAAGAGGTGGAGAACCTGGATCAGCAAGTCCTGCGATAAGCTTGCAATCCCAAATTCCATTGTATAGATTCAGAGGACGACCTGTCGAACCTTACATAAATTCCACGCTTCAAAGGTAGATGAGGACGAAAAGCGTTGGCGGAAGTAACCGATCGAAGCTTAGGTGTCCAACGCCGGAAAATAACTTGAAACACAAATATATTGAATTCAATTTTCATCAATCCCTAAGGACGACGATACAAGAAACTAAGCTAAACAACCCGAATAAAGGCGTGTAAGAAACTAGAAACAGGTAACGAGCGTGGGTGTAGTATCGGAGGATGTACCCTAATGACAGGTGCCAACTCTACCATTATCGATGCAAACAGTTTACACGTTACAACCGACAATAGCGACGATGCAAGGCAGGGGATGAAAGGGTGGGAAAGGAGAGTAGATGTGGAAACTAGGTACCAGCTAAGGTAGAATAAACGATTCTTGAAATACTTGATTGGTGTAGCGTCCCATAAAGGAGCATATTTTATGTGGTGGGTATAGGATGGCATCGAAGGCGGACCACCACGGGAGCGGGGGAGTGGAGGAACAGGAAGAACCGATGGGGGATGCCGGAATAGGTAAAAGAGATAAAGAGAAATTGCATTGTTGAAACCGAAAAGTGAGTTGCGAGTGAGTATTGTACACGAGCCGGGCCTTCTAGGAGTGGGCACAGGCTCTTATTGCAATTTGAAGTCGTTTCGCGTGAATATGAACAAGAATTGCAAGGCACATCTCCAATGTCTGTAGCGGTGGGAAGGCGAAGTGAAGAACTTGAGGATCTTTGTAAAGCGGAACGCAGGGTGCTAAAGCCAGACGTGGAAGATGATGGGCATGAACTGTCGCAATAACGGGTATGCTTCTATCCTGGAAGGTAAATTTGGGGACTGGCCATTATCTCGGCGTAGGACCTGCAGACTGATTAACGAGCTGAACAAGAGTCGAAAGATGTAAACTCACCACGCCGAGATACCATTACCAGAGAACCGGGAAAGAGGACGAGTCACGCAATCGTAGAGAGGAATGCGTCATACGACTGGGCGATGAAGAAGAAATATAGGTACTGGAAGGAAAATAAAGCACAAAAAGATGAAAGTGTCCTGCACCATCCCAAGGGCTGGTGTTATTCGTATGTAAAAAGGCGTGAAGAGAAAATTATGCGAGGCATGCGGCGAGCGAACACCTCCCGTCTAAGATTGTACATTGGAAGAAAAGTAAAGAAATTCGTGGAAGAAAGAGTAAAAATAATCGATAGCCACAGCGTAGACACAGAGAAAAGGGGATATTTGATACACTGGTTGGATAGCTGAAGTCCTTCAGCGTCCAGAATACAAACACAATCTGGGGATGACGAAGTCGACATAGAAGACCTGGTATGTGAATGTCGGTAGAAGTCCGTGTTGAAGTTAGAGCTTGCGGATTCTTGATGATGGTCGTCGGCATCGGCCCGTCAACCCAGGGCCACTAATAAGATATACGATAGATAAGCGGGAAAGGGAGGTTGAATCCTCATTGACGATGGAGGGGATGTATATCGTCCATGGGAGATGTTGCGGGAGGAGATGCGGGGTATTTGGTACGTTGAATAATAATAGCCGGAAATAGAATAACTGTATAGCGTTCGATTGATTTCTTTCTTCTTCCTTGATCTTTGGTTGATTGTGATGTTGTACAGTTGAGAAATTGATGCCAGAAGATGGGAAAAATTGCGGAATGGCGGGGTTGGGATTGGGTTGGTGTAGAAGAGGAGAATACCGCCAGCTGGCGTGATTGTATAGGTCGGATGACTGGAAAATCAGGCGTCCGGCGTGTCATCGTGCTTGATAGATGCATTGCGAGGGTCTCCGGAACCCAACCCTGAACTCCAGGCCAATAAAATAACGCCAACAAGAAAGCCCATAGATGAAAACCCAAATGAGAAAAGACAAGAATCGGTCCCGACCTCGGGCGCTGAGAGGATAAGTGCAGAGTAAACCGATGATGGTGAGGAGGGGAGGAGAAATGGATGCGGGAGTAAACGGCACATATAGCTAGCAAGCGCTCAATAGTCCGGATCAACAATTCTATGCACAACCGTTTTGGGAAGCGGATAGGAGGGAGGGAGGGAGGGAGGAATTTGTCGGGCGGGGGGGATGGTGGACCGTTGGGGGGGGGGGCGATTCGTGATCGTCGAAGTACCTCGCAATGGAGGCTGGCGGATTATTATATACAAGAAGGTCGTGATAGTTGCTAATAAAACAATGCACGTGAAGTGCGAGAAGAGCACAATATTTTGACGTGCTGAAGGGAGGCGGATGGCGGAAGGGGTCTGAGTTTGACGTTGAGGAAAACGAGCCTCCCTGTCGAAGCTGGCACCCAAAAAAAATATCGGTCAGCGGGTCGACGAGTCGCGCGGGTGTCCTATGGCGAGATATCCAATACCGAATAAAATGACCTATAATATAGAGGAGTCTAGTGTCGAGAGTGGATGACACGTATACTCGAGAATTCTAAAGAGGGCAAGGTCAGCTATATGTGCGCGGGCCCTGGTAGTAACAACATACCCCTGCTTATAGGAAAATGGGAGCGGGGAGTTCGTCGGGACTGGGGGAGTTCTGGAACATGGAGCTCGCAAAGAACCCAGCAGCTTGACCGGGAGTCGAAGGGGCTGCTTGTCTAGCCAACTTCATTCCATTCAAGAGCGCCATGAGGTCTTCATCGCGGCTGTTCTCTGAACCTGACTCATCGGAACTCATGTTGAAAACCATGCCGCTATCGCTAGGGGCACGCTTGTGGTTTCGAGGGCGCTGCTTGCGACCAGAGCTGGGGCTGACAGCGGGCTTGGGAGAACGGCGACGAGGAGGGGTGACGGGCTCAGGATAAGTGGGCACAATGGAAGCGCTGCTCTTATATGCATCACCAACCTCGGTCATATCATCGCAAATAGGGAAATCCCAGGCAGGCAAAAGGGATTCAGCCTTGCGATGGCGGACGGTCTTGGGAAGGGGAACGGAACGAGAAAGCGGCTTCGTCATATTGTTGGTTGACGGAGCAGGAATGACAACGGGTTGAGCACGGTCCGTCTGAGCGTTGACTTTGGAAGGGGTTGGGAAGTTGAGAATTGATGGTTGTTGTTGATGTTGCTGCCTCCTACGAGCAAGTTTTCCTGAAGGACGAGTAGAAATGGCGGGAGTAGAAACCGGTGCAGATACGAGGAAAGGGTCCGAAGCATCGTTGGTCACAGATGGCACCTCTGCCTGAGAGGGAGACGGCTGGCGTTGAGCTGGCTGGCGAACTGCTGCTGAATCGCTCCTGAGTGTGTACATGGACTGATGAGAACCATTCTACGATTATGTATTGCAGATTGCTCTACCTTGGCGCCGCAGCTGTCTTATCTTTCGCCTGCTTTCCACGGGGTGGCGACGGCGACGTAGGTGAACCATTGGTCGCAGTTGTTGCTACTGTCGGAGAGCTCTTCGCAGCTGGCGGTGTCCGTGCACTGCGTTGCTGTGGTTGATGTCGCTGTTGTTGAGGTTTAGATAGCGACAACAAACCCGGCGTCTGTGTTGGTTGTACAACAACCAGGGAAGGCGACGGAGCTGAGGGATGTCGACGGTGTTGATTGTGTAGTGTCGACTGTATGCGATTTAGGTTGAAGTTTGGTTGTTTCTGCACCAGTAGCATGGTGAACGACGGTGAGGGGGAGGAGGAGGACTTGATTGGGAAGTGTTGGAAGTAATGATGAGAAATAAAATTGGGGCGCCGTTCCATGTCCGACTATATTTTTTCGCACACTTTGTTGTCCCTTGTTTTCTTCAAGTGGCGTTCTTCTTCCCTTCACAGCCTTTCCCTTCGAGTAACTCTGACCCATAACTACTAACACTTGTTCTTGTGTCATAGCCTCGTGTATTCTGCATGTTTTACGATCTCAACGTTGCTTTGACCTACGCAAACGCATTGTTTTCAGCTCGCTTTGACCACGCACCTTGTGATCAAAAACTGTATGCTGAGTCTGAATGACATAAGCGAGATCTGACAACTCCGGTTTCCGGTCAATTGCTCCAAGTTCTACCGAGATCATTCTAGATGGCCCTTGACCATATCACAATCACCTCCAAAACAGCAACGCAGGGTCCATATCATCTATCACTCATTTGTTAGAGTCCGTCGTCCCTAAGGACGCTAGTGCTCCTCTCTACAACTCACCGTCTCATCAAGAGAAAGGTACACCACTTTACTCTAACTTCTAATGGTGAAGTGGAGAACGTTCTGTATGGAAATGTCAGTGTCTCTATTTGGTCGTCGAAGCCACTGCCATCTGTCAATTAGCGGGTCCCGTGGTACAACTCTGATCTGGGAACGACCGAAACTCTAATTGTGGGCATTTTTCTGATCCACCTCCTGGCAATTTTTCTTCTCTCCAAGTACGTCGGCCGTACAATTACACTCGGTATCGAGCAGGAAGCAGAGTAACCGTTCAGAATACCTTTTGAGTACCCGATACGGTCTACGGCACAGTTGGGTGCCGTTCTGACATTGGAATGGCGCAGCATCTGCACCGCCTCCAGCGGAGTCGAAGGTGGTGTCAGATTCCGGTGGTCGTCGAATTTTGCCCACATCCATCCAGCCTTCGATGATTACCCGATTGACCTAGGCTCTCGTTTTACTTGTAGAATTTGTATTTCACCCTGAGCCTTGTATTCTGATTACTCTGGGAATGAGAATGAGGAAAAAAAAAAAACAATTACGTGCACGGTTGTTACGCTGTCTGGTAACCTGACCTCTCTCTCCAGACGAAGATAACAACACCCCACTCACCCCAACAAAAGTTCTAGCAACTTCTCTGCCATGGGTCCTAGCTGTGGTGGTGTGAACATACCTGCGTCCAACAATAGCAATGCTATTGAAGACTCCGGGTCCACTACCACGAGAGCGCTCCAAGCACATCTTCTCATGACCTGCCTTGGGCGGGAAGAAACCACTTCCATCGTACCACATGATGATTCTCACTTGGATTCTGATGAGATGGGCCTTAGAACCACCACGGACCGATCGGTGGGCGCAGTTTGATAAATTGATAGCATGTAAGCCTGATCTCCCTCTACTTCTCCGGCGGGGATGGACGCTTAGGCCAAGGCCACCAATGACGTCCTGGACGCCCACTACAGCCCTCGAGGAGGCCCAAAACAGTGTGCCTCAGCTGCAACGTGTCAATCGCGTGTTCAAATTACATGGGCAATCTCCCCTAATGGAGTTGACGTGTATTGCAAAACGGTGATCAAAGCGCCATAACATATCCTCAATTGATGTCGTGAAATGGAGGTTTGCTGACTGCTGAGGCAGCAGCTGGACAGAAGGAACGCACGGACCGCATGGTTGTGCGGGATCGTTGACCGGCCCTGCATTTACGATCTTTACAGTCTATTCTTCCACACGGTGTCGGTGGCATGCTCCTGGCCACCAAAACAATGCAGATTTAATTTAGATTATGTGGTCGTGATCGGAGGCGGGAGCGTGTTCATCGATTATCGAATCCTCGATCGTAAAACGTGGCTCCGGTAAGTGGTTGTGGGCGGGGGTGGCGCATTGGCCATACTGAGTTCGCTTTTCCCGTGTTTGGTTGAGATGCCAGTCGCTCTCAGACGGCTTACAACAACGTCCATGAGAGCTAAATGTTTATTTGGACAGGCAACATGGCAGCTCACCTCCTCTACTTGAACTAGCTCCCGCTCTCTTGGATCTGACGATCTGCTCATGCTAGAATGAGCATGTAACGCGATCAAGCGCTACGGAATTGTAAAATAAAGGCCAAAGTGAATCGCATCAAGCCGTCGTTCACGCCGATAATTCTGTGCGCAGGGATGCATGAATAAACTGAATTCGGAAAATATTGGTACATGTCATGCAGAAAAACTACAAAAAACGAAATATTTTCATCTATCATACACTCAAAAAGAGTATATGGAGAAGGCGTCTATGACCGGCGCCCATCTCTCCCGTCACCTCGACCATCGCCGCGCCCGTTGCCCCTGCCATTACCACGGCTGGGTGTGCGGGGAGGAGGCCTAAACGGAGGGGGTGGTGATGACCTTGGAGGCGGGCCAGGAGGTCTTGGAGGACCTGGTCTATAGGGAGGGGGAGGTGGTGGTGGTGGAGGCGGCGGAGGTCCAGGTCTGTAAGGTGGTGGTGGTGGTCCCGGTGGCCGAGGTGGGCCGGGAGGAGGAGGTGGTGGTGGCCGAGGTGGAGGCGGTCCAAAAGGGGGAGGTGGTCCAGGTAGTGGTGGAGGAGGTGGTCCAGGTGGACGTGGGGGCCCAGGAGGTCCAGGAGGTCCTGGTCCATTTCCGCCATTCCCTCCGGGGGGCGGGCCTGGAGGAGGACGCTCTGACCCACCAGGAGGGCCCGGCGGAGGTCGCCCGTTTTGTGGGGAACGTCTCTGCAGTAAGCATAACGAAGTTAGAGCGTGCTAGTCACCAAGTGTGATGGAATCTCACCAAAACCGCATCTGATGCAGGAGTGGGTGCGGAAGCCACCAAGCCAATGAAAGCAGGCAGAAGGACAGCAATAGTTTTCAAAAACTTCATCGTTAGGAGGGAACGAGGTTGAGCCTGTTGAGGGACTCATGCTGGAGTGCGTAGGCATCTTATAGATTTCGACCAGGGCGCTCGTCTCGGATTTCTTTAGGGGTAGGCGAGTCTACGGGTCGGGTTCTCCTCCTGTGGCAAGACATTCTTCAGTGATTGGAAGAATTCGAATCAGAGGTGGAAGAGGTGATCCAAGGTCGGTGAGGAGGATCGGCAAGGTCTTGGTGGTTTAACTCCGTCTACCGAACTGTGTCTCAGGGTCAGCCCCAACGGCATATCTTGTTACTCCGAAGGCGAAGGAAGCTCACAAAACGAAGTCTGACATATCGACAGGAAGACAAGCCAATGATTCTGCAATCGGAAGAAATACAAAATTATTCAACTACTTGGATCCAGCTAATATACATAAATCGTGCTAATACTTTTCGTTATCTAGTAAATACGTGTTGCAATGTGGTATATACAATGTCTCTTGATTCTAGCCATGTCATCTAGCCCATATCCTGGGTATGAAGAGACGAAAAAATTGCCTGAGAAAGATGAGAAAGGAATTTGAATAGATAATGAAGAAATCCATCCGGGGTTTATCAAGCAGGAGTCACAGTGTCGTCCGAGTCTTGACTAGCCGCAGCCGCAGCTGCCTCGGCTTCTACAGCACGCTGTGCAGCTGCATAGGCCAAGATTCGTTGGGTTAAAGTCATAGTACGAGATGGTACGGGTGTGGCAACGTCTTGATTGCTATCGTGGGACGGTGCCGCCCCCAGTTGGATTGGGGACCGGGCAGAATATTTTCGTGACGAGAGGATCGGGCGCTCATTAGAAGTTGAGCATGAATTGGAATCTTGATGGGTGACATCTTCATCATTCAGCCCAAGGGGAGAACTGGTTCGCGGAATTGGGCGTTCGTCGATGTGCGGGTAGTCAGAGTCGGTTTCTTCTGGTCGCCGAGTCCACACGCGAACGTTCCCATCATGACTTCCAGCTGCAAACATGAAGGGGTTCTCAAATGCGTGGTTCCAGGCGATGCAGGTCAGATCGCCGCCGTGTGCTTGAGCCTTGATGTGATGCAATAGAGCGCCGGATTCTTGGTCCCAGATGTGAATGTCACCGGCTGCGTATGCTCATTAGACTATAGACTGAGCTCTTGTTACAATGTGCTCACCTTTGCCGGCACAAAGCACTAGCTCATTGTTCTTGCCACCGAAGTAACTAGGTCCTGCGAAGTCAACTTGCATCTTCGGCATATACGTATGCCTAGGTAATAATGTTAGCAAGGAAACATTTGCTTTATCTGAGCCTTACTTCAATGTCAGGCGGCCGGTCAGCACGTTCGTCTCGCGGTCTTTCACCATGTCCAGCTTCCAGAGCTGCGGTGGTGCCTAGTCGGCGTTGAGCATGAAAGGTTCAAGTTTGTGGATTTCCGAAGAGATGCTTGCCTTGTTCTCGTAGCTGATCAAGGCGATCACACCTCCTCGACTCTTGACAACAGTGATATCACGAACATCGTTGAGTACTGGGGTTTGGCTTGGTGAAGAGTCAGCACATCTCAGTATATCCGACTGAACGGGCTTACTTTTCGCATTGCTTGGTCTCCATATTGTAAACTGCGTATAAACAATATTAGTTCAAGAGGAGGATAAAATGATACTATACTTACCAACTAGTCGCTTCTCAGCTCTGGACTTGCTAGGTTGCAAACCGGAAGGTGACTCAAGCAGAGGTCCAACACCGATAAGTCGAGTTGAGTCTGGAGTTACAGCAACGTCGTGAAGCTTCATGCGGCCGAAGTCATACCCATCTTGAATCTAACGTAACCAACCAATGGAGTGAGTGACAAGCGCCTGTCAAATGGCTGGTTACGTACGTTACCCTTGAGGTCCTGGGGTTGTGATTATCAGAACGGAAATGGGGAAATTTTATTTATGGGGACTCACAAGTTTAATCACATCACTTCCTTCGACGGAGATGAAAGCTAAAAGTCCGTGAGCAATTAGTTCTTGGCAACCATGCGAGTCTCCCACCTCGACCGTCTGGGCACCAACTTATGGATTCGATGTTGGTCTTGCGATCGATTGTTTTGACACATACACCCTCCTACAGGGATCAAATTTAGTAGTGCACATTCTAAGCAACAGGAAAACGCACTGCAGCAGTCCAGATTTTGATGTACCGAGCGAGTTTTGTCAAGAGGTACTTGCCGTCAGGCGACCAGGCGACTTGGCCCACGAAGCCTTGAGGATGGGCAAGAACACGATGTGATGTGAAAACGTCCTGAAGCAGGGAAACAATAAGCAGATGGTAGCGATAGGTCGTGGCAGAGGTCCTTACGCCGACTCGGAAGACCATTGATGTTCGATCCCAACTGTCGACGGAATCGGTTAGCACTGATGAACGAAGTCCTCGACGGTCAATCTCTCACCTCGATGTAGCTAAGTACTTTCCATCGGGAGAGAACTGCAGGTGCCTCACAAGACCAGAGTGCGCAACCAAATCCTGAGTAGGTTCCAAGTCTTTCAGTTTTGGCTGTAGGTCGGCTACTCGTGATCGTTGAACCACGCCTCGGTGAACCTCTTCTCCAACTGTCCGGAACCTTTCTCCCGGAGCCATCGGCGCCGTGAAGTTGGAAGAGGTAGTCCGCCTGCGATGTGGTTCACGAGGGTGACTCATCACGACGCTCATCCCTTGCGGTGAGGAAACGGCAGTGTGCATTTGAACGCTGCGGAGTGCATTCCGCCATAGCTGCTTGCCAGGCGATGCGGGCGATGAGGGTGACTGAATCTCCTTCTCGTTAGTTAGAGCTGGGGAGTTCGGAGGTGGGATTGGGGGTGATCTGGGGGGTTCGGACGGCAGATCGAGTGGGCGTCTGCCAGGGAGATTAGGTGTATTCGGGTTCGTTGAGAGGGCAACGTTAGACTGATAAGCAGTTGGAAGGGTGCCTGCTTCCATGTCGTCAGTGTATTCAGAGGAATTGCTGTAAGCGTCGGTTCTTCCCAACATTCGTCGCGACAGGCGTTGAATGCTACTAGCGAGCCGGTTCAATCGGTCAGTTGTTGTCGCCAGGGTTTTCTTCATCCTCTTCATGCCGGGCAGGCCCATGACCAACGCCCAATATTCGTTTAAGACGTCGCTGAGCCACTTCTGACCACGATGACGAGCGAAAATGTAGCGCTCGGAGGCGAACCATGCCGAGACAGCAGTCAGACCGAAGGATGTGAAGGCGGTAAATACAGTGGTCAACGTCGAGGTTACGCCAGCCTGTAGGAAAGGGTGTCAGGCTAAATCTGTGAAAGAAAAGCATAGCCTGCAAACCTGGGCGGTGGCATATGCGAAGCAACAGAGGCCAATGGAAAAGCACGCCACGGACATAACCAGGAAGACAAGGGGAGACCTCTTGATCCAAATGAGGACCCACCATGGCACTTTGTGTCCCGGGGAGCGACTAAATTGGGTGTCGTCATGAGAGAACGACGAGTACGCATTCGAAAGGACTCACTACATGGCTTGCTTCCAAGTGACTCCAAGCAAACTGTTGACGGCAGCCGCGATACTGAAAACCATTGAGGAAAACCACAGAACATTCACGGCAGTAGCAGATGGTGTGTGGTCAAGCTCAAATGAGAATTGGAGGGTGGTTGCCGTGACGGCAGAGAAGAAAGTGGCCACAGTGGAAAGATTGAGTAAATTGTTGGCTCCGTGCTTCTGTGCAAAGCGGATAGTAGGTACACCTGCGACGAAGAGGTGGTTAGTAGGTGACAAACTGGATGTTTATCGGGTAAATGTAGCCGTACCAACTTCAATGAAAGTTGAGAGGCTCGTCGTAATACTGTCTATATGGTCACCCATCTCCGTCGATAAATCGTGCATGTATCTTTGAACTGAGGGGTAGCGGAAATGTCCTAGAGGTTGGATTAGTTGATGGAACCGCGACGAGAGGAGCCTGGCATGCCTGAAAAGTCCCTCAGACAAGACGACCAGTACTGGTTGAGAGTGGAATTAACACATGTCGATCAGATCATATGAAGCGGAAGGGCAAACCTTGAGATCGCTCTCAAATGAACGAATGGATGCATTCACGCCTTCATCCGTAAATTCTGGAAACTCGTTCAAACAATTCAGGAAGGTGGTAACGTCAGTTGCAAGGGCTTCCAATTGCTCGGGAAAAAATTCCAAATCGAGGTATTGGTCCACTGCAGGTCTTGCGTTTGCGACGTGGAGGGGCGTCTTTGTTTTGGCAGGTCGGTGTCTTCGCCGTTTGCCTCCCATCGCCGAGTCTACAGGCGCGTCTTTGGGTAGATGGGTGATTTTGCGGGGAAACAAGTCGGCGGCATTTTCTCGATACAGAAACAAGATTTGCGCGAGGCGTTCTCGGAGATGGAAAGCAGAGGAGAGGATGGCAACCGAGCTTCCAAGCTGGCGGGCAGCATTTGCAAAACTTCTGAGCTAAATCTATCTTTAGCTTCCGAAGTAACGTTGGTGCAAAATATAGAAAACTCACTTCATTGTCCAGATGATTCACTCGTCTGGCAGCACGTTGACATGTGAGTTTATGCAATAAGGGATAACAAATGGACATACCGCTGAAATTTATTGAAAGCCTCGGCGCCAAGTACTTGCAGGTGTTCATCCACATTCGCTGTTTGGTTGTGGTACTCAACGCAACGGAATCAATTCAGAAGGCAACTATACTTACGAACTTCCTTATCATCTTCCGAAAATCGTCTTCCACCTAAAGGAGTCAGTAAAAGAAAACAGATGTGACGAAAGAGCGCTTACCGGGTCCATCATCCCCATCCTGCTGCAAAAGCATTTCAACTAGGCTCAGGATGGTCTCCCTACGAGTTGGACTGGGCGAGCGTCGAGGGAGCGGTGTGGCAACTCCCGCGGGTTGGGGGGTGTCGGCAAGGTCAGTCTGAGCAGGGAATACAGACTGCATGGCCGAAGAGTTCTTTGGTGTCTGTTTCCGTCACTGAATCGTGAATCCTTCTTATTCCTTGCTCAAACCCTGCTGGTGCGTAAGAGTCGTGGTATTTCGCGCAGTTCTCAAAGAGGTTGAAACGAGATCGTCCTTGAGTCGTTAATAGTCGTAAGAGGAATAATGTCGTGGTAGAAGGAGTCCAGTAAACCCCAATATTCGTGAAGAGCGTGGACCTCGCTTATGGCCTGAACATGCGGCGTTCCTGTATCGTGTATCCGAATCTTCGGTCTTTCCCAAAACATTCCGCCGGTCGTGATTGGCACCTGCTCTGATTGGCCCGAGTCTAACCATTTGTGATCTCTTGAAGCAGATGGCAGGCTGAAGGTGCTGAAGGCGTGCTGCGACAAATGCCGGCGGTCGAGATCTTGCCTTTCTTTTGGTTGTGCGAATTGCGTGCGTACCCGCGGTGACCGAACTAACTCTGGTCACCGTCGCGGTTGAAGCTAAAGCCAGTAACTTCTCAAAGGCATTCGCATTCAAGGTTGTGAAGGATGGGTTAGATTGATGAACGGATGTTTATGGCGCATTGTCGATGAAACAGAGGGCGCCGTTTGCCGTTCAAGACAAATGAAAACGATCCTCCGGCACCGATGATTATTCAAGAATTGCAGATTGGCAGCTCCCTAGAATTGATTTCAAAACTAAAGAAAGCAAAGTTCAAAAACCGAGTTGTTACCATGCTTCTGATTGATCAGTGGACCTGGTTAACGAGGTAAAAGACCTCCGTGAAGTCGTGTATGGTCTATCGAAGACCAGGAGTGATCATCTTGGCCGGCTTTCTTAGTTATCGGCTGGTTCTGTCAAGGTATCTCTTCATAGATTGTTGAGCCAAGCCCTCTTTGGAATGAAAGAAGCTCGTAACAAGAGGTATGGGTTTGTGTAGATGACTTACAATCCTTCATTTGGAATCTAAACCTGTTCAACATGCACAGAAGGTTTGGTCACGGCATTACAATTCGCTCAGTGTCCAGCTTGCAACACTGTTTCCTTTCTTTTCCCGAAGATTGTAGTACCAGCTTCTATCTAAGTTGCTCGACAAGCGACAAGAGATACACCACATGTCAGAGGACCCTGCATTCATTTCTCTTGATCGAACTTCATTCTTACAATCTTGAACCACGGTAGAAACGTAACCCTTAGCAATATTGGCCGAGGCTTTCGAGCCGGACTGACGTATTATCGGGTGTTAGTGAGCTTTATCCCTCGCCAACGACGATCAGGTGGCAGAGTTATTAACCAACCAACTCCATGTAATTGGAGGACAGCAAACTTCTGTTTCAACTTCCGAGATATCTAGCCCTTCACCAGCCAGTGTACATTCGTGTCGAGGGTCCAAACTCATTTAAGAACACCTCGGCTAACATATGTAGCTTCAGGAAGTTACACACCGAGAATGATAGGCTCCTTTGCAGTCAAAGTTAGATGGGACGTGCGTGAGCTTATCCAGACACGCGTTGGAGACGAGGGGGTACAAGATTTTTTGGCCTTTAGGGAGCATGAACTCTGTACTCCTGGTTTCAGTTGGCTCGAAGTGGACTAAATAGAAGGTGGCCGGAAGAGGGGAGTTGGCTTGTTCAAGGTTCTTCCAGAGCAGTTATTACTGTCAGCCCTGAATTGATACAGTAATGAAAGGTCATTAATAGCTGCCCGATCTTGCCTCCGTATATTGGGCTGCACCACCGAAATGAGACAGCTATTGCCCAAGACCCCGACAAGTGGCTTCATTGAAGAATTCAGTTCACGGGATCTCAGTGGTGAGGTGGAGTATGGAACCTTAACCCTCTTAAGACATTTTAAATGGGAAGGTTGGACCGTGCTCGTGTATTTTCAGCTCTCTCCGGAAGCGGGTGACACGACCCTTTCTCGCAATCTAGGCAGGTTTTCAAAGGTTGACGACAGAGTCTCCCCTTCGAGACGTTGCCTCTGGATAGCACAGCGTGTATATCGTGCATATAGTACTAAGACAGGAAAACAAAACCCCCAAAGTTTGTGTGACACCGTCCTTGCGAATCGAATGTTGAAGGTTCTGGTTCAGGAATTCAGGCTGCCTTTCTGCGGGAATTTCCATTCTTGGAGGTAGGTCGCTCACGTCATCACGGCTTCACCGCCACAACCCGTTCACTGCAGCGTGAACTTTCAAGAAAAGGACCATCAAGCACTTCTTCGAGGCTGTCCTCGACAGCGAAGGCATCGATCAACAGTAGCTGTGCTGTATACGACTGCTAAGGGCGCAAATTAAGACGTGGTGATCATCTTGAATTCATCTGTCAGGCTTAAAGGTGAATCCCAGCCTTCAAAATACCTAGCCGACATCGCTAATAGGGTGCTATCTTTATCAGGTTTCTTCTGAGACGAGAAAACTCAGGTTGTTTTGTTGAGTACCTTATATTCAGTAACAAGAATGTGAGTAGCAAGAAATGTGACGTTGGATTCTGAGGTGTAACAGGCAAACAGCTTGCATTGCTTCACAACAGATTGACCCAACAAGAATGGCGACATTGACACGCCCGAAAATAGACAAGCTCGACATCCAGACGTCGAGTCAGATAGCATCGTCAATTCCTGCACCATTTCCTCGAGCACAGTATGAACAAACGAGAGAGAACATTGTTGCTACTGTTCCGTCAGCCGACCAAATGTCAGAAAGTGTTGAAGAGCCTGTTGCGGGTCCTTCTCGCATTTCAGTTTCAGAACTAGATATACAAAATGAACCTGCTGCTGTGAGTTACATCTTCTTCTCTGTATGGTGTCACTCACCTTGCTTCTGGAGCAGCGCGATATTCTACCCTCGATCGTGTCTGTTCAAAAATCCTCTGTCATGGCACTTAACAGTTTGCTATCTGTGTCCGAGAACTGGAGCCCAATCGTTCCAGGCCGGCGGCACTCCCTCCCATCCATTCCTCAAGCATCTGCCGAATCGGAACCAACTGTGGTTTCCTCATCCTCAGCCCTACAAACTCTCGTAGCCAATCTGCGTAATCGAGATTCGACCCAGGACATGATCGAGTATCACTCAGCTACAAGTGATGACGAATTGATCCACGAGCTTCGAACACGCGTTGAACACATTTCCAAGTCGCTGGATGGAGATGATGCCCAACTAGCAACTTCTCTCGTCTCTCTTCTGGCACATCTCAACCGGCTATCCAGTTTGCGGAAATCTTCGGCCATTTCCGCCAGTGTAATAGCAGACCCGGCATCCCCACAAGCTGCAGGTCCATCGGACCTGTTTAATGTGCTCAAACGGCAGCTCAGTGATCTACGAACGGAACGTGTGTCTCTGAAACCTGAACTAGCAGACCCTGCGGCTCCCCCTGTAATGGCGGTCGAATCAGCGCTACTATGGCACAAAATCGACGAAGACCTGGAGACTGTGGTGGGCTTGTGCAAAGAGAGGTCGGAAAGTATTCAGAGGCATTTACCCGATTACCTCCCTCCGGAATACGAGAAGGGCGAATACGAGCACGATGCTCTCCCCGAATACGATTATGCAGACGCCAGAATGTCCATCGACTCCTCCAAATCACGGATATCGCTTCTTTCTGCGTCCACTCATCATGCGGACGAGAAGATGCGCATGGACCTAGAAAATGTGTCGATGGCCATAGAACGCCTGTATCTGGTGGCCCCTCAACTGCACAATCAGCGAGCCGAACTCAAGATCTCGAAGCGAGTTCAGCTCGAAAAAGCTAGTCGGGAGGGTTCCCAGACCCCGAAGTCTCGCCCCGGAAAGCAAAAGCAACAGGATATCGATGATCTCGACGAGATCCTAAACCTGCTAGGCAAGGCATCCGAGCGCAAACTGCACGACCAGATGGTCACCCTTGATCACAATCACAGTCTTAAATTGGAGAAAGCGCGCCAGAGGGACATCGTGCAGGTACGTCTGTTTTTAGCATAAAGATAGACACCACTAAGAATATCTACAGCGTGACCAATTCGTGGAGAACCTTGCTCGGCACTCTCAGGCGGGCCGATTACATGGCCAGGATGCAACTTTCGGGGCAAAGATGAAGGATCCTGAGACACTCCTGAGCCTCCCAGAATTCATGCGGGAACCCATACCTCAGCATCTTCGTTATACAGATCCCTCTGCAATGCTCACACTTCCTGAGTTCGTCAAAGAACCATTACCTGAGCTACAAGAGGAATCTATCAAGCCCGCTCCTTTACCGGACCAAAAGCCTGCGAAGAAACTACGGAACAGAAGCTCATCGGCTCCTTCCCTGCAATGGTTGTTTTCAGCCTCAGGCAGGATGAGTCCGCATCATCGATCGCGTTCGCGGAACGTTATTGAGCCTGTGCCACCGCTTCCTATCAGTAAGTCATCTACGGAGTCTAGTCCAAACATCCCAGGACCTCATACTTTCGTTAGACGCATTCGAAGTTCATCACATTGCCGAAAATCACGAAAATCTACAGCATATCATTATTTTCTTCACTGTCACCGGATCCACTCTATGCGTTGATCTTGAAGCAGAAGTGATCCCCGTCCCCGGTATTGGCAATCACCTCCTCATCACTTGTGGCGTGCAACGTTCGGTGCCTCTACCTCTCCCTGCATCAGTTCAGCCAGGCCCACAAGTCCTCAAGGTGCAGGGAGACCACTACGAAGTAAAGATACCAACTACACGCGTGGACAATCCCAAGGACCCGGCGTCAGACGATCCCTCCCCATTACTCGATGCATCCCAGTTATCCTCTGCCAATCCTTCGACATTCATTTGCTCGTCCTGTTCGCTGCCCATCGTACAATCCTCCACCATCAATGAGTACAGAGACCTGCCTTCTGAACACTGGGCCGAACTGGTGGATGCCTGGATGTGCCATACGGACCAGAAGCTGCATGATCAGATCGCTAAAAACAGCAAAGCTGGTTTCTGGCCCAGTCAAGGCGAAGCACTCGTTGGAGGAAGCTATATCCTCTTCCAGCATTCCGCCATTGCCACTAACAACATCCATACTGATGAGGCGAAGGTACGCACCAATTCAACCGTTTGTTCTTCCCTGTCTTCGTACCATCGGTCGGACCAATAAGAAGGCTGGCGTTGGGTTTCCTACCAACGGCTGGTGTGGTCGTACCTTGCGCTTTCCGTGTGATTTTGAAGCCTCTGCCGGTTTTGAAGTCACCTCGCCTTTGGCACGGGAAGTGTAAGTTGTGTTCTGCTCAGCTCTATCAGTTGATACACAGAGTCCAATATCAATGGTCTGCCCCAACGCGACCAATCACTCATTCAAAACAACTCTCTTGCAACAAGGATCACATCTTGGGAGCTACTCTTGGGAATACATTTCTTCTTTCCAATATTATCAATATTATGATGAAATTACCTGCGAACGCTGAACTGTCTTTTTGCTAGTCCGGGGATGGGTGGCAACTTGTCCGCTGCCTGTGTGGAGCGGTCCTTGGTCGTTGTCAGCAAGAACCTAACGAGGATGCTCCAGAACGCAAAGCTTATCGTCTCCTCAAATTCGCCATTCGACCTGTCAGCCAGGCTTCACCGTGAGCGACCTTCATAGTAGTGGTGCATCTCCTACTTATACTAGCCCCAGACCGCTCAAAATTCCGCTGTCGGCCTTTGTCGCACAAGATATGATCGAACTCTCGCAAGCACATGCTTCATATCGATTTGTCGTAGCAGATGAAGAAGAGGAAATACCTCGAATGCTGGTTTGTTCCGATTCCAACAAACGTTTCGAAATGTTCAATAATGGGTTGCAGGTCTGGTTGTTCAAGCCCAGCATCCGGATCTCATATACCACCTCTATGCCTTACACGATACCCAAATCTGGTACAATCAATGCAGCCAAAGTCCTTTACAAGGTTTTGACACCAGCGGAAAGAAACATTGATATCAAGGAGTATGTCGATGCCTTGATCCCTATACAAGCTCAACCTAATCACTTTCCTGAAGCATATTGAACAAATACCCTGGATTCCCGCAAGCAGAATACCTATTCTACCCCATGCCAATATGCCGCCGGTTGGCCCAGCTGCTACGAGAAAGTAACGGGACTTATCCCAAGGGAATGCAGGAGATGATGAACCTCAAGCTGGGTTGGCTCTCGCGGGTTTAAGGCCCGAACTTGAAGGAAGCCCCACCCTTTGCGCAATTTCAACTGGAATATCTGTATCGTTGTATCATGTACCACAAACAACAATCCTGTATTAGGGTCTGAATACCATTACAAATAAATAACTATAATCTGTTGATAATCTGGGGCATGGAAAGCCTTCTGCTCGTAGCAGATTAAACGATGAGCGTACGAGAGAACCATGACACGGTTTGTTGGAAAGCCTGTTCGTATGCTTCTTTGATCTCGGGGATTTTAAGATTAGGTCTTGCTGCAAAACCGTGGGTTGTTCCTGCAAAAGGGTTTGAGCATTACCCAGGTGAAAGACGAGTAAATAAAAGACCCTTGTAATCCTTGAATTCGTACTCGACGAAAGAATCGGTGCCTTTTCGAGCAGCGAAGGCAGCTTCTGTTTCATCGCGCAGTTTCTTGGGGAACGCCATGTCCTCTGTCAAATTCTGTCGGCAAATTGGGCAGAAAGACACTCAGAAGTTACAAACCTTCAGCACATTCCCAAGCGGCAGGTGCCTTGAGGACAACTCTCAGAACTTGGAGGTAAGCGAGCTGTGAAATACGGCACCTTGATAGCTTTCGCTTGATCGAGGCTAAACCTTCCAGGGTGGGCAATCACCACACTTTGCACGAGGTCTGTGGATCCCAAATAGATGGCAAGTACGCCACCAAAGCAGTAGCTTCACATTAACTGTTAGTTGGATATGCACGCATCATTCAGATCAAAAGATACTCACCCAGTAGCTCCCAGTTTCCCATAGTTCTTCTCAGCCTGCAACGCTTGGATGAACTGTAAGGAAGCATGAGACCTAAATCAAAGGGTTGTTCACGAAGGCTCCTACTTTGGTGACTCGTTGGTTTACGACAGAGGGCCGACTGGCGATGAAGCTTGGGATTCGTGGTATAATGGTGAATAGTAGCTTGACATAGCCCATAAAACCAATCTTCTCGCCAGGACGTTCTGGAAGGTTTAGGGCGTCAACTGGAAGAATGGGCCATCCTGTATTCACCTTAGTAACGTCACGCCTGCGGGAAAATATCCCATACCTTCAAAAAGATCTGGAACCCAGACATCGCACTGCAACTCTTTAGCGAGCCTGTCTGCCATAAGTCTGCAGTTTATGAGAGGCAATCCAAATGCATCTGTCAAGAAGATGATAGCCCGTTTGTTCGAGTTCTCTAGACTATCAGATGGGCCTGGAGAGAAATATGCCCCTTGGATGCTTACACTCCCAACAGGCTCACCTGGGAGGAATGCACCTGTCTGACAGTCTGGGCAGCTCATGGTGTCGGGAAGAATCAAAGATCTGGGAAACTATCTTGAATCCATTGGCATTTAAATAGCCAAGCGCGGGAGAGCAATCAACGAAATGAGCATGTGCACCCGTCGGTTTGTTTTCCGGACGTAAATGGGCGCATGTCATCGGAAATAGCCGACACGCAATTGAATGTTGACGTTCTTCGCCATTCGCCACCACCAACGGAGAGCTATCGCAGAATTTCAACATTATAACCTATGAGCTGTCCCTTCGGCTTGAGGAATTATTTTATCAATAATCCTGATTAGATGTGTATCAAGCCTGTTTGTTGATTGTGGCCCACAGGCTCTTCCTGACCTTTCGCAACACAAACCTGATCCTCCCAAGCTACAACGTGATGCATAGCAGAGGCAGGGCTGCAGTGAATCAGACTTAAAGTTGATGGGAAAGCGCACATTTGATTGGTTGCTCTTTTAAATGGTTTTCTCTCGGAACTCTGTATCCAGTCTAGATATTTGGCGCAAGTCTCCTCATCCATCCAGAAGATATCATGTCGGCCAATAGATGTCTTTGCCAAGGTTCTACTTACAACAAGAATGAGGTCACCTATAGGGGTGCGAGGGTCGATCGATGACTATATTCAGCCATTTGTCGATGTTTTGGGATATCCTCCTGCTGAACACACTCACTTCCCAACGTTCGGCCTTCAATCCCCATCATTCATCCTCAGAATATTGCACTTCAAGGTACCTCGCCTTTAACGAGCTACGGTAATCAATGCGTTTATTATTCTTCGCCGTCATCTCGCCGGTCCTCTTCCTCTGGCCTACTGCAACGTCTGCCTGTGAAGGGGAATGTATTACCGAAATTACCCAGGCGTTTCTTACCAACTATTCAATACCGGTGGCTAGCGCTTTTGAGCTCGTGGTACGTATCATGCTCTTATACTGGCAGTCGATTCTAAACCTTCGCGTCGCAGGCCGAAGACTTCTCATCTCGCTGTATTCCGAACTGGAATCCTCAGGGAGACCCCGCCTTATCCCATTTCGCTCCTTTAGTCACCGCCTACTATGATATCGCCTTTGAAGAGCTCAGGAAGACTATATTTCCCGGGTTCTTCCATGGAAAGTGTCAACAAAAAGACCCCGCCAATCCCGACGCACCAGCCGTCAACCCTCCTGGATGTCCTAATCCCGATTGTCCCGTCGTTTGCGGCACACCTGGTTCAATGGTGCACTTCTATGGGAAACTAAGATTCCTCGCGTTTAAATCCGTCAAGAACGCCTTGCGGGCTGTTTCAAAACCTGGAACCCAGTCTTATAAAGAGGTAGAGAAAAACCTCAAGGCGGCACATAGAAAGGCGAGACGCCATTCTGGAGATCTTGTCCGCCGCTCAAGGTCAGCTCGTTTGACGCCTCGGAAGGGCTGCAACGTTAAGGAAGTGGAACGCTACCTGATTGCTGCACTGGAAATTGGCTGTGGCGGGACTGGGACGGGCGTCACCAATGGGCTGCCTTTGTGCAGCTGGGAACGACAGATGAAGGATTTTATCCTCACTTTCCCCTGATGAACTAGGCATTGATTTATTCTTATGTCTTATCCGTAAATCATTTGATATTCTCGATACATCATGGTTACATATTAACTAGACTATTCCTTTGCTATTCCTACAAGACGCTATTTACGTCAACACTGTATTGCTATCTAATTTGTATTCTAGAATTCCTAGAATTCGTATGAGGGGATTATCAACAAGAAATTCAATGTCGCTGAGGTGAATTGAGAAAAAGCTTAGAAGCGATGGTCTCCAGCCGTTTCTATTCTAGTGAAATTACGCGACGCGTCTCTCGACACGTGATCATTTTCTTTCCATTTTAGGCACTTAGCCGGTTAAGGCGCTCCCTTGCCCTAACTTGGTCTCTCAAGCTGTGGCTTGGCTGTGGCCTCAACGCTGCGGGTATCTTTGATTTGAAGGGCCTCATAAAACCAACAATACGTTAGCCCTAAAACCCCCTTGATTCGCCTGGAAGATATGATACAAAAATAATATACATATGATACACGTGAACAACTTCCAGAGTGTTTGCTCTAGACGACGACATTCTGTGCCGCCTTCGCCCGTTCCGGACTCTCCGTAGACCCGATGAATGAAGATAATAATACATGCGTCGCAGCGCTGATCCTTCGTCAGCGCGTCGTCGTTGGCGATGAGGGCGATACCGTGGTGTTTTCCTCATGGTGAGTAGGTAAGAGTCGTCAAGACTCAAGAGCGAAAATAGCAGGTCAATCGCCGAGATCACCCAGACTAGAAAGTGTGTGAGCGGATGTCAATAGTCGCTGCGTAGGTGAGAGTGCGTACCCGCTGGGAGTCTCTGCATATCGAACATGATTGCTTCCGCCTTGCAGTGCTTGGTGCTGTAAATAACAGACCAGATGAGGATCTGATGTTAAAGTGGAAATGTGGATTTACTTACCACCGACTCGCGTAGCTGCACATAGAGGGACTCCTCCATTCTCTGCTTACGAGTGTCCATGCGCTCGCCAAGGAAAACAGTGAGGCAGAACATGATCCAGACGATCCCGAGGACAACGAGGATAGCTTCTAGCGAGGTCATCATGACAGGATAGGTCGAAGGGTTATTGTAGTTATCCAAGAGGCTGGTCGTATTTGAACCATAGGCACTGTAGCGCTCGACCACGGTGATAGCCATTATGGAGAGGGCGATGAGGGTGGGCACGTTGAGTGCAGGTGGTTAATATCCGGCTCGACGGAGAGGCGATGACAACACCCTTGCGTCCGTGATGACTGCAGCGCGCCACTGACCTGCCAAAGTGCTCCCTCAGGCTCGATGAATAGGAGCAGACAGGGAGCTAACAGGACCGGATCGGGGGGACCTCTTTTTCGCCTGTTGATGGCGGTATCGTCTTTTATAAGAATCCAAGATGTACAGCCTTACTTGGAAACAATGCCGTGGTCCTCCCATATTTGACAGGTGTAACGACGACCCTGCCCATTTAGGGTGGACCTGGGCAAACTGCCCTCGCCGGAACGGAGATTTCATGCTCGAGTCGGGATGGATCATGAAGAGGGTTTGGCCGGAAAAACACCCATTGAGTACGTGTCAAAGGTTGAAACGGTATTACGGACCGAGTCCGAAGTACAACAGGTCCAGCGTGGGTCTTGTCACCACAAGGCAACGCAGAATAATGAAATTGTAAGGACATCCAGGTTCGTGTGGGTTTGTTGCCAAGTAGCCTTCATAGGGTTCTTTTGTGCAATTGTAATAAAAATGTAGTGTGTTGTTTGATTCGAACGTAATAATCTTGGAGAAACCCTGCTGGCGACAGTCAGCAGTGAGAAATGCGCGGCATTTCACGTAAACAAACGGCAGTTCGGGTAACTGCTGCTAGCAACCTTTACTCACAATGACATTGTCGAGGTCACGACGACGACGACGGTGGTCCGACGCGTTCTACAGCAACGAGCAGAGCATCTAACTTGAATGGCGACATTATTTTCATCGATAACATCGATTGGCTCGCGCCGACAATTCCAGTCGATCACACCACGAATCGTCGGCCGAGGCTGGGCATTGAGCGGAATCCATTTTCCCAACGTTCTTCCGACCTCTCGTTTTTCTCTTAGAAGCATCTCCACCATGAGCAGAGCAACAAACAAGTTACATGTCGCGGTCATTGGTACTGGGCTCGTTGGTGCTGAGCTCGTAAACCAGATCTTGGCACTCCCGGCACAATCTTCGCCATTCCACCTCATTTCCTTGACGTCTTCCAAGAAGTCTGTATTTCTTGGTACCGAGAAATCTTTGAGTGGTGCTCAAGAATGGAAATCCCTTCTTGCTGCGTCTGAAGAGGCTCCAAATTTTGACGGATTGACGAGCAAATTTGCAGAGCTTGTCTCCCAGAATCAGAAAGTTGCAGTGGTTGATAATACGTCTTCAAATGACATCGCTCGGTTGTACCCATCGTGGCTTGGAAAGGGTATTCATGTCATTACTCCCAATAAGAAGGCATACTCGGGAGAGTTGGCGTTGTACGAGAAGATCATTGAATCGAGCAAGCAGGGTGGAGGAAGGTTCTTGAATGAATCCACTGTCGGTGCTGGCCTGCCTGTTATCTCGACGTTGAAGGACCTGGTGATGACTGGAGACAAGGTATGTCCTTCAAACGAGTTTAGCCCTTCAGGCATTCATCCACATCACATTATCACAGGTTCACAAGATCGAAGGCGTTTTCTCGGGGACAATGAGCTACATCTTCAACAACTTCTCCACTGGCTCGCCTGAAGGACCTGCATTCTCCTCCGTTGTTGCTACAGCTCGTGAAAAGGGGTACACTGTAGGTTCTTCGTTACATATCCTTGATTGGTACTCATACAGGTCGTTGTAGGAACCCCACCCAGCCGACGACCTGAACGGCTATGATGTTGCCCGAAAACTCACCATCCTCGCCCGTACGGTCAACGCCTTCAGCTCTTCCCCCGCAGCTAGTTCCGCCCTCCCTTCACTCGATTCCTTCCTCTCCGTGCGGACCGCCTCCCTCATTCCACCCGCTTTGGAAAACATTCCCACTGGCGACGAGTTCATCTCCCGTCTACCCGAATTTGACTCGCAATTCAATCAACTGCGAGCTGATGCTAGCACAGAGGGCAACGTCCTGAGGTTCGTTGGAGTGGTTGACGTGAAGAATGGGATGGTGAAGGCGGGGTTGGAGAAGTATCCCAAGGATCATCCCTTTGCGACGTCTCTGGGAGGCTCGGACAACATTATCATGTTCCATACTGAGAGGTATGGTGCGAGACCATTGATTTTGCAAGGTGCAGGAGCGGGAGCAGCTGTGACTGCGATGGGTGTTCTCGCAGATTTGTTCAAGCTGGTTTGAGAAAGACGATGGAAAGATGGTGTATTAACAAAAATGTTTTATCAAGAGGAATATAACGAGGCCTATCGATCCCAACTACGATGCCCTTTTCGAACCCCAGACATGGGGCTAGAAGGGAACAAAAACCAGTATGGATCGAGACAGAGAGATGGAAACTTACCAATGGCTTTGCAGGCCGACATCGGAAATGGACTGAGCCACCGAAATGATACAACTTTCCCGAAGGAAAGGATGGTTGAAAAATTGGCTGGGCCTCCACGATTCAATCGTATCACAGGTCCAACGCCGGGATCTCCTCGAGGGAGAGTGGAACAGGCCATTCCGTCGAGGTGAAGTCAGTAGCCTCCAACGCAAGCCGTAGGCCAGACAACGAGCGAGGAAGCCAGTTTCTTGACAGCCAGGGACGGCGACACCACAAATGAGAAAAATTGGCAGTCGGCACCCCCACTTTGCAAGCGAGGGATCGAAGCCTATATCAGGCGTCAGACTGAAGACCTATCGACTACACGGTCTAGCGAGGTCCAACGATCATTCCTAGGCACTGCTGGCCTACTGGAGCCAGTCTTAACTCGAGATAGACGCGAAGTCGAGTCGAGGAATTCTCGGTATACCAGCGATGAATGATGGGGCCGGGTTCTCCGCCGTCTGTACGATTCTGTACAGGTTCGTCTTCTTGTAATCATGTCTTCTCGATTCAGATTTTCTGAACTTTGTTTTCTTGAAGCTCTCATCGTACTGAGTGGGGCGGGGAAACTCAGGTCTTGCAGTTGATGGTCGGTTCTCGTTTGGAGCGGAAGCCTTTTAACCTTGATATGGCCACCCTCAAATCCGCCACAGACCAGCGTCCGCTTCTTTCTGGTCCGTAGGCTTCGAAAAGCAGGGAGGTGGCATCGACCGTCGTCAGTGCCTTCAGAGGGCTCTCAGATCGCCTGGAAAAAGGTTCGTGATCAGCACCAAGCGTATCCACTGGGCGGTAACTGATGAGGGTACATACATGCAGACCTCCCGTATGCTTTTCCGCGCACCCTGATAGAATAATTCATCAACAACAGAAGACTGGTATGCGATAAATAATGAACCTATCCCCTAAGGGCGGGATTTACGCTTGTCCCGATGCCCCGCCCTGACATCGGGACCGGAGAGTGGCATATTATTGAGTCTTGTTCTTCTCTTGAACTTTGAAGCAGGGAATCGAGTCAAGGAGGAACGAGAGGTGGCATGAACCTTCGTCTGTGCCTGCCAGGGGCTCTCTAGTCGCCTACGGAAAATGTATCAGGACAACTTCGAATCGCAAGCCGGAACGGGGAACGTACACGCAGACCCCACGCGCTCCTCTTCTGTCAACCTGAGAATCACACCATCGTTAGCCATCAATAATCTGGGAACATGCGAGGCCGACTCACCCTCCCCAAGATGAGCGGACTCTGTCGTCCTCGCCGCAGCCCGCTCGCCTGCAACGAGTCATCCGACTCATTTATTTATTTTATTTTCCATGTTTATCTTGGCGCTGGGAGTTGCTTCGAGCGGTGTTGCTGCAGATGGTGGAGAGAGCTTGAATACATGGAAACCATGAGTCGCGCCAACCACCCTCCCCTAAAAGAATCAAAAGCAATTAGTACCGTCGGTCATTAAGTATCTCTTGGGGACTTACATTGCTCTCTCCACACACCCGCTCCTCTTGCCTACCCCAACGACAAGTCTACGTACGTGCACCAGAATCTGCCTTCAAACCCATCGTGCGCGAAGCGCCACTCCCGATCAACTCCCGTCCAGCGGTTTGAGTCATAGCCTTATTGATGGAGGATGGTGAATAAAGGGGTCCGTCATTATATATTGTGATGGGGAGGTATGGGCCGAGTTTTATTCGATGTTGAATTGAAGTCCACTCCGGCTGTTGGCGACCTTCGCATCGACTTTTGGCTTTAGACGGGGTCTTTGATAGGCCGAGGATGGGATTAGATTTGTTTCAATGTATTTGTGGTATGTTCTTCAGGTAATCACTACGTCCGGGCATAGTGGGGTCAGTATCAAGCGGCGAACAGCATGTGTGGCGCAACTTGCCACAAAGTTCCTCGCGGCGACCGTGGGAGATGCACGGATCTATCAAAGCAACATGTTGGTATAAATAAGTATGATATAGGGGTACATACCTTTTCGACGAACCCGGACCAGTCCAAAGGAGGCAAAGCGACCGATGGCGAGGACGAGTGGGGAGTGGGTGGTGTGGCTCACCTTTGTTCTTCCCAGTCGATTGCCCGATGATCATCGAGCCAAGGGGAGCTGAATCCCAGTCTTCTAAGTCCACGAGTCCCAAGTTCAAGCAAGAGCCTACAGAAATAACGGTCGAGTCAAGGCGAGAGAGGAAGGAGAACCGGGAGGACAGGAGGAGCCTTGTTCGGAACAATCCAAACACATCAAAATTCAACAGCATTATTTGTGTGGCTTTGCCGACAACCACCCACAAATGCTGTAAATGGTGGTAGCATAATATAATAAAGAAGGACAAAGCATGTACGCCTGCTGGGACCCTTGTGCATCAACTGGCGCCCATATTGAGGAGGCGGTATCGGTCCGGTATCGGTCATGTGATTACGACGCGTCTTTTCGCTTGATTGGCAGACGCGTTTAAGTTGCCTCCAAGGCATCCAAGGGAAGCGTGGTCTCTCAGAACCGATTCCAGGCCTCGTTATTTATCTAGGTAAATCGCATAACTGCCACACCACAGTAACACCAAGGACTCTTCAGACTTGATACTTTGCGGTATGTACAAGATTGCTAATCAAGATTGAGTATAATTGATACAGGCATGATGCTACATTCAGGACAGGGAGACAGGGCCGTTACAAGCCCTCCCAAGTAATGGTCTCTCTCAGATCCACCGTCCCTTGCAAACGGAGGTCGGTTGAGGACGCGCCAACTCGCTCCGTGAATACTCCCTTCTCTGCAACCCAACGTGAAGTCCGTTCGTCATAGAAACAGAGGGCTTCCCGGTCTAACATATGCGACACCTTCTTCCCCTCCCCTGCTTCAAGCTCTACCTTATCGAATCCCTTCAACTCCTTCTCAGGGCGAATAAGACTGGATTGTTCACCGGACACGTAAATTTGGACAACTTCTCTCCCCTTGACCTCGCTCGCGTTCTTGACATTGAAGGTGACCTCGAAGGTGCCTTCGTCAGAGACACGGGAGATGTTTATGTCGGAGTACTCGAACCGAGAGTAGGAGAGGCCATGGCCAAAAGGGAACAGCGGCTCGATCTTCTTCAACTCGAGGCCTCTGTATCCCACGAAAATGCCCTACCATGTAAGTGAGCTAAGTGGCCTTCAAGAGGAAAGACCCGCTCACCTCGTGATAGTAGACTTTTCCATGATCCTGGGATTGAGATCCGAAGGAGCTGAAAGACGGAGAGTCCTCGATACGTTTACTGAAACCCCAATTTGGATCAGCATTCACGACATTTCAAGCCGCGGTAGGGAGAAGCCTCTGCTCACGGGAAGGTTAAAGGTAGTTTACCAGATGGATTGGTTTTTCCAAACAGGACATCGGACAACCCATTGCCCAGCTCATTGTCACCATAGAATGCCTGGTGGAATACTTGAATGTGGTATGCCAACTAAATAACATGTGATATGCACCTGTACGAGAGTTTGGGCCTCTCCCGCCCAAGGCATGGACACAGGGGTGCCGGATTGGTTGACAACTATAGTGTTCGGGTTGGCAGCAAGGACCCGCTTTACCAAGTTATCAGTAAGTCCAGGAAGCCTATGAGCAAATCAGTGACTCAATCGTGTTAGAGAAGTGCAAGGATTTACCCCATGTGCGACCGATCAAAGCTTTCACTCTCGTAACTATGAAGCATTGAATTAGCTAATTGAAAGTGGAGGAACGGGATGGACCCACTCATAATTGAGGCAAACGACTAAAATAGTGACTGCGAATTTGTGAACACCGGAATTGTTGACAGAATCTACTGCTGCTTACCATCTGACTCATGTGCAAGTTCAACCGCTTTGACAATGCCTTCTTCATCGTCCGCCTTCACCACGCCACCAACGCGGATGCCACCCCATGAGGGGAATAATCTCGCCTCCCTTGCAGAGGGGTTACGCAATCTGACCTCTAACTGATACTCCTGCCCAGCTTTGAGGCCTTTCACAAGAGCTCGCTCTTCCGTTGTCCCAGAAGTGAAGAAAGTATCACCCCTCTTGGGATCGGTGGTGAGGTCAACAATGAATTTGTTGTCGAAAAAGAGATTGCCCCTTGGAGCGACAGCGAGGTCTAGCTCCAGGTCACCGTCCTCATCGGGAACAAATGTCGCAATGAACTAAGCAGAAGGTCATGATCAATGCCTATCCTGGTTTCTGAGGTGTCTCACCCGAATGTCACAGCTCTGTTCGACTTTCGGATCCTAGTACAAACGACGATCGTGAGATTCAGCGAAGCCGACAAACTCCAAAACTCACAATGTTATCGAGCATGAAACAATGAGTGGTTTTGATGACAGTCTCCCAAGTGGGCGAGGCGAGTTCTGCAATTGGCTCATGTTGCAGGAAGTCCGCAGACGGCGGCTCGTTCCAGAACTCCAGCTTCGCGTTCTTGATGTGGGAGTCAAGTAGGGAAGGTATCGGTGACAATGGACGCCAAATGTATAGCTGACTTCCGCGCCAACCTCCTTCGCGGCTGCAGTAATGCCCTCCAAAGGCGGAATTGCGTAAGAGGCCCGCAATTGTGCCGATCCACCACCCGAATAGTTGGCGTGTTTTGCATTCGCACCAATGACTGCGATTTTCCTGCTAGAGTTGGATGTGAGGGGAAGAAGGTTCTTATCATTTTTGAGGAGTACGATGGAGTCCGCAGCTGCAGTGCGCAGGGTCTTGTGCGTTTCAGGAATATCGAGCATCTTTTCCGGCGCATTGAACGGAATTCCTGATTCTTGGGCATGCTTGACCAATCCTAGAATCTAGAAAGTTCGTTGGCTTCCTCGCATCTAGGCAAATATCAAATATCACCTACCTTCCGAACTCGAGCATCCAAATCGGGTGGGAAGAGCTTGCCAGCCATCAATGCGCGTTCGACAGTCTTCCCTCGCATTACCGAAGGGCCACTAGATGCATCCGTCTTAGCAAGAGCTTATTGGTTAATTGAAGAACGCACGGCATTTCAATGTCGACTCCTGCATTGATGCTCCCGGTCGTGCTGTATACACTGAACCAGTCAGGGATAATAAGACCTGCATAATAATCAGAACTAGAGCCATAGATTTGCTGAGAAGATTAAGCCGACCTTGGAAACCCCATTAACCTGAGGAATCACAACATTAGAAGGTGTTTGTTGCCGTCAAGAAGGGATACCCACCTTTCGGAGAATATCATCAAGCAGGCGAGAATCCTCCGGGCAATGGAGTCCGTTGACGCGATTAAGGCTATCCCAAGGTCTACTTGAGCGAGAGAATCAAGATAGTTTAGGTAAAACGTACGCGGACATGAGGGCCCAAGGATTGGATTTCTTGATAGCGATTTGGAACGGCTTCAAGTAAATCTCTCTCAACGCCCGCTCGCTAACCTCACCTAGAGCTTATATGTGTCAAATGCACCATCCATGCGGCGCAGGTACTTACCGCTAACAGAAAGCTTGCCAACAAAGTCAGCCAGAGGTCAAACGAGCATGAGCATTCTTGAAACCTTTCAAAATCCTGGTCATTCGCCACGAAATGCTTGATGGTGGTGGCGACACCCTTGGATTGTACACCATTGATATAGGCGACAGCTATGGTTCCATTCAAGTGAGGGTCTTCAGAGAAGGATTCGAAGCCTCGGCCGCCGAGGGGTGAACGTTGGGTGTTAACGGTAGGCCCGAGGAGAACATGAACACCTAATTCATCCATCCATTCATCCATTTGAGCCCAGCAAACGCAAATACCATTGACGAACCTTTCGCGCGACATTCGTCCCCAAGAGCACTTCCCACCTTGGCCACGAGTTCAATGTCAAAAGAAGAAGCGAGACCAGTCGCGCAGGGGAAGCAGCTCGAGGGAACACCCTCGAAGACTGGAGAAAGATCATCTCAGCATGAATAAACCAATTGAATCGAAGGCTAACGGGCATAGAGAACCACGGACACCATTCGGAGCTGGAGCAAAGAAATCAGCAGACATATCCCCGTTTGCAGGTTCGTTCATACCATCGCTCATTCTGAAGGACGGTATCCCGGTTTCTTCGATACCAACGGATTGCCACCATCCCTGTATTACGTGTCAGTGAGTCCGGTGCAAATGGAGGAAGGTAACGGCGGAGAGGGCCATGACGCACATCACCGGGTAACAATGCAATCTTCTGGGAGACTGATAGTTTGGCAAGGGTCGGCTCGATATCGAATTCAGTAGACATAATATGCCTGATTTAGAAACAAAACAGAAGGAAAGATTGGGTTGTCGTTACAGTGGTCGAATGGGTGGGGTATTTATGAAGATGGAGAGAGAACTACTAGTATAGTGAAGTGGCACAGCGGTGATCATGGGGTTCAGGCTTATCGAGCAGACGGGGGCTGAACATATTCTCTTGCCCGTTTCCTAAGATTTGCTAGTGTTGGAGGTGTAAGGGGTACTCAGGAGTCAGCGAAGGGCACAAGGCTACACAAAGGCAAGGGCAAACCGAACGCGATTATTTTCGCGTACCATGCCAAATCGAGACGAAATAGATTTGCCTCCTACCCATGAAGATCTTCGATAGAGAGGTCCACCCCGCCCGCCCCACGGTTGTCTGGATGTTACGCAATGGTGTTGACTATAAGCAAATCCAATTTGGCAAGGACCAGGAGCGGAAAAGCCTCGGAGATTTTCCCCAAGCCTTCAAGTTGGCGTATTTACGTAGTGCTTTTCTGTCCTTTTGATGCTCTCTCGGACGTGGTTCTTTTGCAGGTTGAAATCCGGGAATAAGCAACGTGTCATTTTTGGGACTGTTCGGGCCTTGGGGTTCTATTTCCATGCAGTGATTCACGTTCGATTTCGTGCTCTGTCAGTGGGGCGAAGTATAATCCATTCAATCCATAAATTGTATAAGAAATGTAAATTGGCTCACGATTTGATTCTGTGTGCTACGCCATGAACCCGATGCTATATGCTGAACCCGGAAGCCTGCAATAAATGTGGTCGTAAAGCCAAGAACATTATAGACCCGTCCAAGTGATTGTCTCCTTGAGCTCCACCGTCCCTTGCAAGCAGATATCAGTGGAGGAGGCACCAACTCGCACGACGAATGTTCCCTTCTCTGCAACCCAACGAGAAGCCCGCTCATCGTAGAAACAGAAAGCCTCCCGGTCCAATAAAACAGACACCTTCTTCACCTCACTCGCTTCAAGCTCTACCTTCTCGAATCCCTTCAACTCCTTCTCCGGGCGAATGAGGCTGGACTGGTCATCGGAAATGTAAATCTGAACGACTTCTCGTCCCTTGACCCCGCTCTTGTTCTTGACTTCGAAGGTGACGTTGAAGGTGCCTTCCGTAGAGATATTTGAGATGTTGAGGCCTGAGTACTTGAATCGAGAGTAGGAGAGGCCATGCCCAAACGCAAACAGTGGTTCGATCTTCTTCGCCTCGAGGCCTCTATATCCTACGAAGATGCCCTAAATCTTAGATGAGTTCTGTAGCCTTTGCAGACTCGAAGGGACCGCTTACCTCTTGGTAGTAGACTTTCCCATGATCCTGGGTTTGAGATCCAAAGGAGGGGAAGGATGGGGAGTCCTCGATGCGTTTGCTAGAAGCATATCTAATCAACATCCATGGCATTCAAGCGGGTAGAATGGTTCACTCACGGGAAGGTCAGGGGTAGTTTACCAGATGGGTTTGCTTTTCCGAACAGGACATCCGCCAATCCATTACCCAACTCATTGCCGCCATAGAATGCCTATTGGAATATGTGTGAGTTATGACTGGTACAAGTTATAGAAAAGACGGTGTGATGCGTACCTGGACAAGTGTATGGGCCTCTCCCGTCCAAGGCATAGCCACTGGGGTACCAGATTGATTCACGATCACAGTGTTGGGGTTGGCAGCAAGAACGTCTTTCACGAGCTTGTTTGTAAGCCCCGGAAGCCTTGGAGGATGCCAGAATGTCAAAAGCTCGGTGGGGTTAGACGAGTGCAAGAACTCACTCCATGTGTGGCCGGTCGAAGCTTTCACTTTCGTATCTGTCAAGCAATTGAGCATTCGTTCAGAAATGGCACGGATAGCGAGAGCTCACTCATGATTGAGGCCAATGACCAAGATTGTGACTACGAATTTCGTGAGCACGGCGACTGATACAATCATATGAACCTCCTTACCATCCGACTCCTGGGCAAGCTTGACCGCTTTGCCGATCCCTTCCTCGTCGTCTGCCTTCATCACACCACCGACGCGGATGCCACCCCACGAAGGGAAGGTTGTCGCTTCACTAGCAGAAGGATTGCGTAACCGAACCTCTATCTGATACTCTCGCCCAGCTTTGAGTCCTTTGACGAGAGCCCGCACTTCGGTCGTCCCACAATTGAAGAAACTGTCACCCTTCTTGGGATCGGTAGTGAGGTCGACAATGAGTGTCTTATCGAAGTAGAGATTGGCTCTTGGGGCGACAGCGAGGCCTAGTTCCCAGTCACCGTCCTCGTCGGGGATGAACGTAGCTGTGAACTAGATGAAAAATTTCAATAATAGCCTCTGGGATGTTTCGTAAAGAACACAAAGAAGGCTTACCCTAACGTCGCAGCTCTGTTGGACTTTCAAATCCTACAACAGATTATGGTCGTGAGACAAATTACAGGCAAGAGATTCAGCACTTACGATATTGTCGAGCATGAAACAATACGTAGTTTCGACAGTGGTCTCCCAAGTAGGCGAGGCGAGTTCCGCAGTCGACTCATGTTGCAAAAAGTCCGCAGACGGTGGCTCGTTCCAGAACTCCAATTTAGCGTTCTTGATGTGAGAGTCAAGCAAGGGGAGATACTGGTGACAATTGACACCAAACGCATAGTTGACCTCCGCGCCGACCTCCCTCGCAGCTGCAGTAATGCCATCCAAGGGCGAAATCGCGTAGGAGGCCCTTAACCGGGCTGACCCACCTCCAGAGTAATTGGCGTATTTCGCATTCGGACCAATGACTGCGATCGTCTTGCCAGAGTTAGCGGATAGAGGGAGAAGCTGCTTATCATTCTTGAGGAGTACGATGGAGTCCGCGGCTGCAGTGCGCATCGCTTCGCGTATTTCGGGAGTATCGAGGATTTTCTCAGGTGCGTTGAAGGGAATTCCTGATTCTTTTGCATGTTTGACCAATCCTAGAATCTGGGATGGTGCGTTAGCTTCTTCTTCGTATCTGAATGGGTTTCAGGCTCCACGTACCTTTCGAACTCGAACGTCCAGATCGTCGACAGAGAGCTTTCCTGACATCAGGGCACGCTCAACAGCCTTCCCTCGCATTACTGCAGGACCACTAGATGCATCTATCTTAGTAGGTATTTTCCTACCAATCTAGATGGCACTTACGGCATTTCGAGGTCAACCCCTGCCTTGATGCTCTCTGCTGTGCTGTACACTCCAAACCAGTCAGAGATAACGGTGCCTTCAAAACCCCATTCCTAAATTGTTACGCGGTCAGAAGAGGTTTCTTGTAGTTAAGAAGCCTGAGGGGGGTGTACCTTTCTGAGAATATCATCAAGAAGACGAGGGTGTTCGGAACAGTGCAGTCCGTTAACGCGATTATACCTATCGAAAAGGTTCACATCAGTAACAGAAACATTATAAGATGGGTCAGAACATACGATGACATGAGTGCCCAAGGATTTGACTTCTTGATAGCGATCTGGAACGGCTTCAAGTAAATCTCTCTCAAGGCCCTCTCGCTAACCTCGCCTAGGGGAGAAGTCATATAGGTCAGATGCTTCGCCCATTTCAGCACAGGTACCTACTGCTAACGGAAAATCTGGGGATTACAACAAACATCAGCCAGAGAGCAAATAGACTTGTGCATTGGGGCCGTACCTTTCAAAGTCCTGATCATTTGCCACGAAATGCTTGATAGTAGCAGTTACACCCTTAGATTGCAGACCATTGATGTAAGCAGCGGCCAGTGTTCCATTTAAGTGAGGGTCTTCAGAGAAGGATTCGAAGCCTCGGCCACCGAGAGGTGAACGTTGCGTGTTGACGGTAGGTCCAAGGAGGACATGAACGCCTAAAACATTCGTTCATTCCTTTGAATAGAGACGTCGACAATGAACAGACCTTTGGCGTGACACTCGTCTCCTAGGGCACTTCCGACCTTGGCCGCGAGTTCGATGTCGAAAGAAGCAGCCAGACCGGTCGCACAGGGGAAGCAGCTTGACGGGACACCATTGAAGACTGAGAAAGGAAAGGCCATTTCAGTATGTATGATAAACAGATGTAACGGAGGATTGACGGACATAGAGAACCACGGACGCCATTTGGTCCTGGAGGAGAGATATTAGCAGAAGTTATCCCGTTTTCAAAGAAGTTTGTTACCATCGCTCATTCTCAAGGAAGGTATCCCGACGTCTTCAATACCAACGGATTGCCACCATCCCTATAATAGACACCATTGAGCTAGTTGAAGAAAACAAAGAAGAGGGAAGAACGTACATCACCGGTGAGCAATGCAATCTTTTGCGCAACCGAGAGCTTGGCAAGTGTTGCCTCGATATCGGATTCACAGGACATAATGAGTAGACTCGATTTCGAAATAATAAAAGGGCTGAATCGTGTTTCTCAGCGGGCGAATGAGGTGGGGTATTTATACAGGGGAATCCTCAGTCTCAGAGAAACCATAGAGCCTCAATCAGGAATCGAGCAATCATGGGGTTCAGAATTAGTGAGCAAACGAAGAGGCTGAACATATTGCCTTGATCAATTTGCTAATGCAGGAGGTGTAATGCCCATTCAGCTGGAGTCAGGAGGGGTGTAATGCACGAAGACTCGGACGAGGACCCTGGGCAAAGTCAGCTCAAGAAGTTGTTGAAATATTTTCGCGGTCGATTCGTGGGTGGGCATTGCCAAATGTACGGAGGTAGGCCCTGAGGCTCTTGCGGGTGTATGGGTATTACGCAATGGCGTGGACGGTAAGCAGATGCCAGATATCCAATTTAGAGCGGAAAGATGACGGGAGCGGAGAAACTTCGGAGTTTTCCCCATTGCGTCGTCGCTTGAAAGTTGAACGACCAGGGCCCAAGATTCAGGTTTTCAAGCTTGTCGCGGTGCGGTGGGTCGCACTTGCAATGGTGCGTGAAATGAAGCCGAGTGAACTACTAGAACGAAAGGGTGATGGAAAGTAGTCGCGAAGATCGGGCTGCAGATGTTCTGGCTCGACTAGGGGCGGTGCCGGCGGCTAACACTTGCATTTGCATGAAAGGGAAGTGAACTGTGATTCATTAACATATCAGACATAGTGACAGGAAGTAATGGAATGGACGCAAAAAAGGTGTATAAGAAATCATACTCCTCTCACTCATAGACGAACTCTTCGTCTTCCTCCTCCTCATCGTCATCACCTTCATGCTCTTCCTTATCACCATGCTCTCCATACACGAACTCTCCCTCACTTTCCTCTTCCTTGTCATCGTTCTCAGAATCCCTTTCACCCCGCTCTCCGTACGTGAACTCTCCTTCACCCTCCTGGTCCTCCTGGTCATCTTGCGGAGCCAGCTTCTTCCCGAGGCCATTGTCTCCATACAAGAACTCGGTTTCTTCTGCTTCCTCTTCCTCTTCCTCCTCCTCTTCTTCGTCCTCCTCCTCTTCCTGCTTCTTGTTCTCCTCGTTACTAGACCCTTTAATCAGGCCCTCCTCCTTTTCCCTGACCTCCTCCCTGACCTCCTTTACACCTACAACAGCACCTCCCACTCTGGCCTCAGCTTCCACCTCAGCCTCGCTCTCCTTTTCATTCAGGCTCTCCGCTACCACCCCACCCCGAAGCGCCTCTACAACCTTTGCTTCCTCAGCGATACTCTTGCTCACACTCAAGCTTGGGCTTGAAGGCTGCTGATGAGAGGGTCCTTTCGCCCCAACAGCGGTGTTGGTTTCGTCCTCTTCCATGGCAGCTTGTTTGGGTTCTTCCACAGGTAGAGCACCTCCCTTGAGATTGAGAGATAACGCTATCTCGGGGACCACCACCTCCCTCTCTTTATCCTCCCTCTCCTCTTTCCCCTCATCAAGGTGTTCTTTCACCCCAACTGCAGGGTTGCTTTCGTCCTCGGCGACTTCCTGCACGGGTAGGGCACCTCCTCTGAGCTGAGTATCCAGGCCAATCTCGGGATCCCTCCTCGTATCCTTCGCATCCTCATCCTCCCTTTTTTTCCGGTCGTCACCCGCGCTAGAAGCCACAGCCAGCCCACCCCCTCGTATCAGCGGCACCTTGACCAGCCCCATCTTCCCACTCTTCTGCGTCGAGGGGACGAGGTAGCCGTTCAGGCTTGATATGAGGGCTGTTCTTTGTTTCGTGTTCATTTGGGTGGGGTGTGCCGGTTTCCTGCCCGCACTCGAGGGTGGGGCGAATGGGTTGGGCTTATCGAGGAAAGAGGAAAGAGCGGAGGAGGAAGAAGGGGAAGGAGCGCTGACGACCTGCACGATCTCTTGTGTATCGATGTTATGTATCTCGATGGTGTCGTTTGGGAGGAGGGCGGTTATGTATGGGTAGTCCAGGCCTATTCATTCACAACCAATCAGTTCAAGCCCCCCCACAGCAAACCAATGTAAATATATGTGACTCACAAACACTCCTGGGATGCATAGGCCACTGCAACGTCCCCCTGACCGGATCTCCCTGCGTCGTGATGAACAGCCCCATCGTACCAGCCATACCGGTGCTGGAGAGGATGAGGAATTCGTCTGCGCCTATCACCTCGATGACAGGATTAACCGGAATGACGGGTTCATCAGGGCCAGGAGGAGGAGCTTGGGAGAGGGGAATGATGGGGATAAGCTCGACGTTGTGTAGGTCGATGAGGTTGTAATTCTCGGGGTCGGCGGCGAGGAGGGTGGTGCCGATGCGTCGGGCGTGGGAGGCGCCGTTGGGGAGGGGGATTTCCTGTTTGCGGGTGGGTGAGTAAGTAAACCGCGAGAGAGTGAAGAAACTGACCTTGATATAACTCAACCTCTCCCGCATGACATACATCGCGATGGCATTTCTCTTGATGATGCAGAAATTGACAGGGTCGACGGTTGTCAGACCGCCGGAAAGTGCAGGCCGTTGAAGGTCATAGTGGTCGATGGCGAATGTGACGGCGTGGCGGATGGGTTTGACTGTGTTATAAGAAACGGGTTCGAGTGTTGGGAGGTGGTAAAAGTGCACAGTTCTGTCTTTATGCTAGTTAGCAGGAGAGGGGTGAGAAAGAGAGGATTGACTGTACTGAGGTACCGGATAGAACGAAAGCCCTTGCTAGACAAGGCACAAGTACAATTTGGTCAATTGGTTTTTGTAAAGGCAGTGTTTGGCGGGACAGCAGTTGGTACGAGTCAGCTTGGAGTGTGAATCGTAAAAGGTCGCCGTTCGAACAGCCGACGTAGATTTCAGAACCGGAGGCTTGTGCACATTTTACTTGCACTTGGCTTGGATCGAACTCTGGAGTTGTGTCAGTTCTGAGTCAATTGCAGTAGAGTAGGACTCACCAACGACATTTGATAGTAAGCTCTGTATTTCATACGGAGGCACGTCCAGAGGTCTCGTCCGTGCTGAAGCCATTCCAATTTCTCGCAGTCCTGGTCAAGGACACGACGCTTAGTCATCCACCCGCGCACCACCACCACCACAAGACGTGATCTCAGTGGCTCAAGCTTGTCATTCTAATGCACCCAGGGAATGGTCTAAAACCACTGAAGAATTGGAAAAATACCTTTGAATATTGTTGAAACTGTACTTGAAGGTCGAATATGGTCCACAGCCGTCGTCAATCCCTCTCGAGCTCTTGGATTGAATCTCATGGAGGGCTATGGATGGATCCCGACACACGGCGGATGCGATCTCAGTCGCCAGTCGTGCAGGTATCCAGTCCATGTCCTGGCCTCAGTGGTGCGCCCTTAATGACCCCAGTCAAAGAGGATGTGGATGCGTGGGTTAAGGAATGGGAGGGGATTTTGGCGAGAGGTGAGTTCTCCGGGTCGAATGTATGAGGACGGAGAACTGATAGTGGGCATTCTTGGGGGATAGATATAATTGACTCGAGAATCGTGACTGTTGATGCGGGTGATAGTGTTGAGGACGCTTGTGAGGTGAGTCACCCTTTCCTTTATGAACAAAGTCCAACTGAGAAGTGGTGTATAGAAATTGCTCAAAGAAGATATACCTTGTCTCGTCGTTACCTCCTCCTCCTCTTCTTCGACAAATACCGCCTTGTCGTATGATGGATTATTCGACGTATGTCCCTTTCTCCTTCTCCTTCCTCCTGTGCTACTCAACTAACACCCCCATCCCAGTTCTCAGACGTAAACGCCTTCTTAACCCTCGCCGCAACACGGCACAACCTAGACCTCTCTCCTACCCCTCCCACTTCTGCCTCGGGCCCTTCTGCGTCCCCCGCTCCGTCCTCGATAGAAACTTCTTTAAGCACCTCATCCTCCTCGCCATCCGAAGAAGACCGCAAGGTCCTAGAATCAACAATGCAAGCGAGAACAAGAGAACGCGCGAATGAGATCGTCGAAGCTGCAAAGGCGGGGAAAGTTCCTGTTGGGTTGGTGTCGAGTATGTTCCTCTCTTACATCTAATAAATTGGCGGTGGTTCTAACATGATATGGAATGCTACAGACTTCTCCCAAAAGAACCCACTCGAATCACTCCCACACGATAGTACCATCATCGATCTACTGAGGTTATTCTCGAGGGGTGTGCATAGGGCTCTTATATCCCACCCATCAAATTCCCCCAATAATCCGTCCTCAAGTGATTCCTCGAGTACTCGAGCGGAAGGCTACGCGGGCTTCGTCTCTGACCGCGCCCTCCTCTCCTACTTCTCCACCTACGCATCCAACACCCCGTCATTCCTGGCGTATCTCAACAATACACTCCATGCTTTACACATTTCGGGTCCATCTCCACCAGCTGCAAGCCCCATTCCCACAGCATCCTCACTTCCAGCAAACGATCAAAATCCGAACGAGCCAGGACAGGAAAGGGACGGAAGACAAATCCAGCACGGGCAGCACACTCCCCTCCTCCCCTCCCTCTACATCTACACCTCCGTCATAGCCGCAAGCGCGGACCAGCCCGTGCTCGACGCGATGCGGCTCATGAGTGAGGAGGGGGTGAGCAGTGTTGCTGTCGTTTCGGGGGATGCGTGTGGGGAGAACCTAGGTTTGAATCTGCGAGGGTCGGGAGAGGGGGGGTTGGTTAGTGCTGTTAGTGTTACTGATGTTGGTAAGGTGAGTTGTATAGGGGGTAAGAGCGGTCGGAAAGAAGGAGGTCTGATGGAATTTATTGGTGATAGATCGTGGTGCCGAGTGAGAGTAAACAGATATTGTATATGCCGTTGCAGCAGTTCGTTGCTTTGATCAAGGTGTGCCGGGGTTTCGCGTCTAGTGATCTGTGCGAATGCTGATTCGGATGGATAGGAACCAGAAGGATCAACGGACGGAGAAGAAACCTATCCTGTGTATTCGTTGAGTCCGTCGAGTAGACTGAGCTATGCTATTGATAAATTGTTGGCTAGTACGTTCTCTTCTCTCCTCTCCTCTCCAACTGATCAGGACTAACCCCATCCTATCGTAAATCTAGCCGATTCCCACCGCCTCTTCATAACCGAGGAACCCCGCCCACCTTCCAACTCTGCCTCGCCGGTGATCTCCCCGATTGGGCTAGGTGGGCATCCTGCGTCGCCTGGGCTAGGCATGGGAATGGCAGGGATGGGGAGAGGTACGGGGAATAGGTTGAGTGGGGTTGTTTCGGTCGTTGATAGTATGTCTATCCACTTCTCTCCCTCTCCCTCTCTTCCTGAAAGTAGAACGAAATGAACTAAATGATTCAATTACGTTTTGACAGTCCTCACCGTATTCGCCCACCTGGCTCAACTCCCACCCTCTGATATCGATCCAGGCAGGCAAAAAAGACATAGAAGGATATCCTCAACTTCTACTACTTCATCGGGACCTAATTCAATTTCGTCCTCACCGAGTCATTCGATGCCGGGTTCTTCGTCTTCGTCCTTTACGGCGGCTTCAGGATTCGGAATGGGAGAGAGTACACATTTGGACCTACTGGGTCTTCGACATGGCCTCACACACCCGCACCCGACCTCAACGGTCTCCCCCGTCTCCCCCGTCCTGGGGCCTCTAGGGCTCGGGTTGGGAGTCGTCTCCTCCCCACTTGGGTTGGGTAGGAGTAGTTCCAGGTCGAGTTTGGGAGGGGCGAGAGCTACGATTAGTGCTGCAGTCGGTCCAGGGGGTCATGTGAGTCATGGGTCGAGCGGGTCGAAGAGGATGAGTGGGAGTTTTGTGCTTCCAGCTCCGATTGTGACGAATGTTTCGAGTGGTGCTGGGACGGGGTTAGGGGGAGGTGCAGATGTGGTGAGAAGTGGAGGAACAGAAGCAGGAGGAAGAAGTAGGCGGGAGGGGGGTGGAAGGCATTCGATTATTGGGATTGAGGGGATCGGGGATGGTGTTCGGGAGTTGAAGTTGGATGGGGAGGGAAAGGAAGTTTGAGAGTGGGTTGGGATATGCCAGTGCGCCTATCGAAATAAAACCCCGGTTGAAGGGAAACAGACTCTGGAGAGTCGGATTGACTATCTTTTAGTTTTGCCATTATTATTACCTTTTGTATTTCGCAATTGTTCATCCTGCCTCTGAAGGGGCATAATAGCCTAGGTTGAATTGATTGATGCACGGGGTGATTTTGGTTTTGGGCTCCCAACCTTGTAAATAAATCGCCAGGCTCATCAACCTTCTGACGGTTGAAACGAAATCGGCAAATCTATGAGTTTGATCGATTTTGAGCTCAGCCCACTAATACATACCATCACTATCAAGGGCTACTCACTGCAACAACGACAATAACGACAGCAACAACAACTCCAGGGCAATGCTTTTCCCACCCGAAATCGTAACTCGTATCATAGAAGAGGTAGAATATGGCGAGGAATTCTTTCGCGCATGCTCTGTCCTTTCTCCGTCATTCGCAGAAGCATGCCATCGCCGCCTCTTCAGAGAGATGGAAATATCGAACAGAGATCAGGTTTGCCGTTTGCATGCCCTGCTCTCTGAATGTCCACACCTGGCAGGATATATGAAGAGTTTGAACCTCTTATCCCCCGATCCCCTCGCTATTGACGGCCTTGAGAGTTGGCTAGTTTTAGGCATCGCGCCACCGCTGGATTTAGAGGCCTCTAGGACTCGGAGTTATGAGCTCTCAGAAGTCTTTCAACCTTTACTACATTCTCTGAACGGCCTTACGTCTCTCAAATTGTCGTGAGGGTGGCCAGAACACGTATCACACCTACAGGTCATCAAGATTTGCAGGTATAATATGGACAATATGAATCCGACTCTAGGGCGGCGGATCAAGAGGCGGATTGTCGTAGTGCCCTCAATACTCTTGAAGAACTGCTGGCTGCAACTTGACTCGATACTTGGAAAACCAGCCGTCGGTCGCCTTCGTAAGGTGTCGATCACGTTGGATGATCTGCCACGACGATGAAGTTTGGGCGGTAAGGAAACGAGAGCTCAAACAACAGATGCCACGACTGGTGTCAGAAGGAAAGGTCGAGATTATTCCCGCGGCTCCTTGATTCTTCCGACCTCTTGACGACTAATTAACACCACCTGCGACTTGGGGATGGCGTTGGGGGCTGAAGTTGGGTGTGGAGAGGAGGGTTTGACAATGAGAGGCAAACTGAGTCTGGAGACGACGTGTGCGTTAGGAGGGTTTAAAGACGGGTTCGGAGGCGTGAATGGAAATGAATCTTGTTTAATTCTCGTTTATCAATTACATTCAAATTGCGTAGGATTCAAC
>CALYLX010000091.1:0-134163 GCA_944990035.1 Clitopilus passeckerianus
TCCACATTCCCGACAAGGAACAATGCGACTGGATTCGGGAGCGCGTTGAAGTCCCCAAGCCTTGGAACTATACCGTAGAAGAAAAGCGAATGATTTTGGATCGTCTCATCTGGTCGGAATCCTTCGAGAAATTCATGGCCAGCAAGTACCCGAACGAGAAGCGCTTCGGTCTTGAAGGCTGCGAGGCTCTCATTCCCGGAATGAAAGCACTCATCGACCGCTCTGTTGACCATGGCGTCAAGCATGTCACTATTGGCATGCCTCATCGTGGCCGCCTTAACGTTCTTGCCAACGTTATCCGTAAACCTATTGAAGCCATTCTCAATGAATTCGGCGGTAACGACCCTGATAACTGGCCAGCTGGAGACGTCAAGTACCATCTTGGCGCCAACTACGTGCGACCGACGCCTTCAGGAAAGAAGGTGTCGCTCTCCCTTGTCGCCAATCCTCTCATTTGGAAGCCGAAGACCCCGTCGTTCTAGGGAAAACTCGTGCCATTCAACACTTCGAAAACGACGAAGCCAGCCATCAAACCGCCATGGGCGTGCTCCTCCACGGTGATGCTGCATTTGCTGGTCAAGGTGTTGTGTATGAGACCATGGGCTTCCACAATCTCCCCAGCTATGGCACTGGCGGAACCATTCACCTTATCGTAAACAACCAGATTGGTTTCACGACCGACCCTCGTTTCGCCCGTTCCACTCCTTACCCTCCGATATCGCTAAGGCTATTGACGCACCCATCTTCCACGTTAACGGTGACAACGTCGAAGCCGTCAACTTCGTCTGCCAGCTTGCCGCAGACTACCGCGCCAAGTTCAAGAAGGACGTCGTCGTCGACATTGTTTGCTACCGCCGACATGGTCACAATGAGACCGATCAGCCCAGCTTCACGCAGCCCAGAATGTACGAGGCGATCAAGAAGCAACCCACACCATTGACCCAATACTCCAAGTTCCTGGTTGGACGAGGCACCTTTACCGAGAACGACATCGAGGAGCACAAGAAGTGGGTCTGGGGCATGCTTGAGAAAGCCGCCACAGCCGCCAAGGACTACGTTCCTACCAGCAAGGAATGGCTCTCCGCTTCCTGGCCTGGCTTCCCTTCGCCCAAGGAATTGGCAGAAAGGGCACTTCCTACCCGCGCCACCGGTACCGACGAAGCTATCCTCCAGAAAGTGGGCAAGGCCATTTCCTCCTACCCATCTGGTTTCAATCCCCACAAAAACTTGGCTCGTATCCTTGCTACCCGTGGCAAGTCTGTTGAGGAGGGCAAGAACATCGACTGGTCCACCGCCGAGGCCCTTGCCTTCGGTTCGTTGGCATTGGAGAAGATTCATGTCCGCCTGTCTGGCCAGGATGTGGAGCGCGGAACTTTCTCTCAGCGCCATGCCATGATCCATGACCAGAACAACGAACAGCAATACATTCCTTTAAATGACCTGGGTTCCAGCCAGGCACGCTTCGTCGTTTGCAACTCTTCTCTATCAGAATTCGGTACCCTCGGTTTCGAACTCGGATACTCCCTGGTGTCACCAGACTCTATTACGATCTGGGAGGCGCAGTTCGGTGATTTTGCCAACAATGCCCAATGCATTATTGATCAATTCATTGCTGCCGGTGAAAGGAAATGGCTGCAGAGGACCGGTCTAGTCATGTCCCTCCCTCACGGATATGACGGACAAGGACCTGAACATTCCAGCGGAAGAATTGAGAGGTTCTTGCAGCTTTGTGATGACCATCCACATATCTTCCCTACCCAGGAGAAGATTGAGAGGCAGCACCAGGATTGTAACATGCAGGTTGTGTACCCAACGTAAGTCAAGCATTTTCGTGCGGATCAGGAAGCAGTGACTGACGCTTCCCTTCAGGACACCCGCGAACTATTTCCACGTCCTTCGTCGCCAGATTCATCGCGATTTCCGCAAACCAGTCAGTCCTTTCCGCTATTGACCTCGAATACCTTGACTCATAATAATATAGCTCATCCTCTTCTTCTCGAAATCTCTCCTTCGTCATCCTCGTGCTCGTTCAACTCTTGACGAGATGGTTGGCGATACTCACTTCCAGCGCTACATCCCTGAGACTCAGCAGGAGTCGTTGGTTGCTCCTGAAGAGATTAAGCGTCACATTCTTTGCACGGGTCAAGTCTACCATACTCTCCTTCAGGAACGTGAAGAGCGTGGCATCAAGGACATCGCTATTAGCAGGGTTGAACAACTCTCCCTGTTCCTTATGATCTGGTACGTTTTATTATCTCCTCCCAAAACTCGCTCGGTACTGATCAATGGCCGACTACAGATCACCCCTCACCTCGACATGTATCCTAATGCTGACCTCCTGTGGTGCCAAGAAGAGCCAATGAACAACGGTGCTTGGACGTACATCGGCCCTCGCCTCTACACTGCTGCCAACCGCACTCAGCACCACAAGGGCAAGTACCCCTACTATGCCGGCCGCGGCCCCACCAGCTCTGTTGCCACCGGAAGCAAGGTACTTTTCATTCTTCCCTCCTTTGGAACACTTCGGCTGATTCTTTGCTCCAGTCTCAACACAAGAAGGAGGTCCAACAGTTCCTTGACACTTCATTCGACCTGTCAAAGGGTGAACACTAGACATTCTCCTACTTGGTTAATTCGTTGCTCTCGAAAATAATTATTAGAACTGCATTTAATACAACTATTTCCGTTTCGCTCTCCTTTCCTTTGTTCCATAATGCGCATAAAAACCTAGTAGCAGTAGCAACCAACCGTATCTACTCCACTAAATTATAATAAGACGCGTCAAGTCGCGTTACTTGTCACAGTCACGTCTGCTAAATCCTTTTGTCTCCGTTGCCTGCCCGTCCAAGTTCCCGCTACCCCGGAGGTACATAAGTAAGGACCACCGCCTTTGTGTGCTCCCCATTTCTCTCCAATGCGCGCCATTCACCTTGTACTGGCCGCTGCAGCCTTTGCATCCCCTGCCCTTTCCTGGGGAATCGCAGGTAAGTTCTCGCGCCAACGTGGACCACCATTCAAGTTACTCACATTATCTATAGGCCATGAGATAGTGGCTACGATAGCTCAAATACATCTGCACCCCAGCGTTTTCCCTGTTATATGCGATGTGCTGAACTACACCTCTCCCATTCCTGGCGAGCCACAATGTCATCTCGCACCTATCGCTGGCTGGGCGGACAAGATGAGGTACAAGATGCGGTGGTCTTCTTCGTTGCACTACGTCAACGGCCTGGACGACTATCCTTCTCAAACCTGTGCCTTCCCCGGACCTCGAGGCTGGGCTGGGCCGAAGGGACATAATGTTCTTGGTGGCCTCCGCAACGTATCGACAATCTTGGAAAACTATGTCGACGGCAGCAGCCAGGGAAGCCGTCCTTCGTTTGCATCGGAAGACGCTGCAAATGAGGCGTTGAAGTTCCTCGTACATTTCTTTGGTGATTTACATATGCCACTCCACCTTGTAGGTCGTGACCGAGGTGGGAATTCTGTGAAGGTTCGATTTGGACGCAGACTCACTAGTAAGGCACCTCCACTCCCATCCTCCTTCGTCACATTGACATCTATCTTAAGACCTTCACTCTACCTGGGACGGTCTCCTCATTGCTAAGGCCATCCGTGAGACGGCCCCGAAATACTCTCACCCCTTCCCTCCCCACAAATTGAATGGTCACTTCGCGGAACGATCTACGACTCTTATGTACGACAAATCATGTGGGAGGGCATCCTTGACAAATGGGCCGACGAGGTTGACTCATGGTTAGACTGCCCCGCTGAACCTCAACCTGAGAATCGGTGGCAGCAAGTTATCTCGACGGTTCAGAAGTGGACGACGGGTGTGACGGACCCAGGCAGGGAAACCGACGATAACGTTTTGTGCCCTTATCATTGGGCCTCGGCTATTCACGGTCTGAACTGTGAATTGATCTGGCCCAAGGAACTTGACGAACCTCCCTACAAGCACAGTCTTCCCGGTCGACTCCACACTTCGACCTCCGAGCACGACCACGCTGGATGCCATGAAGCAGAGGAGTTGTCCGAGGAAGACGACTTGCAGCCTCATGATAACTACCTGCAATTGGATACACCAGAGTACGCTGGTGTTATCCGAAAGCGACAGATCATCGAGAAGCTTTTGGCTCAGGCCGGGATCCGCCTTGCGGCACACTTAAACTGGCTTTTGCCACCCCGGACGAAGTTGGAATGGGCTTGTTATATCGTCGTCACTCTGTAGACATATCTGCTTAGAGATGTGAGAGCAGCCTGCTGTTTTCAGGACCACTTTACCCACTTTACCGCTCGTATGCCTTATATCCTGTAATATGTAGATACCTCCCGAACTTTTGTGTAAGCCTTGATAGATCATCCAACATCAATACATTTATGAACCACTACCAGTACGTAGTCATAACTAAGAAAAAGGGCTCAATCGGGAATTAAACCCGAGACCACCTGCAGATATGTCCAAAGGACGGGAACAACCCCGAAGCAGGTATCATACTACTAGACCATTGAGCCGACGACGCCGTGATGCTTTCTTGACACTACGACGCTGGTCTCCTGCTACCCACTTTCTTGTTGAAAGTAGTACGCTCTCAGAGGAGTATTCCCTTTCTCTAGGGTGTATGACCACCACTCTAGTCTCCGTGAATGCATCGATGTCAAACCGACCGTAGCCGGATCCTCCGCTGGACATTGGATGAGACGTTGTTGACTGAACTGAATTGAATAAAAATACCCACCCGAGTCCTCTCAAACCTGCGTTGGGCTCACCATGGACAGTAGCACCGTTGACGTTAATGGTACCTGGGAACAATAAGGCATTTGTGATGACCCACTAGCAAAGCAAAACTCACCGGCTCGCAATTTGGCAGTGACATGCTGCATAGAATAGATATTTTCGGTCCAGAGACCCGATGTCAATGTATAGTCGGAGTCATTCGCAAGGTCGATTGCCTCGTCAATCGTCTCCGCTCTCGCAAAGCTAATGACTGCCAACTTGGATAAGCATGACTGCAGGTAAAGTATCCACGAGGTGTTGACCCACCAGGTCCAAACGATTCCTGACTCCACAACCGCATCCCGGGCTTCACTCCGTTGACCAGGTGTGGCTGAACGACTGCACCTTGTCTCTGAAGGTCCCCCAGGATGAGCTCAGCTCCATCTTTGACGGCTTCCCCGACCAGAGAGATCACGTTTTGGGCAGATGCTTCCGTAAAGAGGGCCGAGAGTTTAGTATCGGCATCGTTTTCCCAGTCACCAGCTTTGAGATCCTTGCAGAGATCGGTTACGGCGGCCAACAAATTCTGGGAGATCGACTTCTGGACGATGACTCTTTCGGTGGACATGCAGACTTGCCCGGAGTTTACTAAAGCTCCGTAGACTATTGCCTTCGCTGCGCGTTGGAGGTTCGCATCTTCCAAAACCTAGTGATGCTCAACAAAGTGATGGTTCCCCGGAAGGGGAGAAAACGTACGATGGTTGGTGCTTTCCCACCGAGTTCTAGCACGCACGGCTTCAGATACTTGGCCGCCTCGACAGCAATGATTCGTCCAACGCGGTCACTTCCCGTGAACTATTTCTACTATCAGTTATGGAGGATCACACAAGCAACCCATCACCTGCATTGATATGCTTGACGGCAGGATGTCCGATCAGCAGAGAAGTGGTCTTGGGTGCATCCTCTTTGGATGTCACAACGAAGTTCAAAACACCTTTGGGTAGTCCAGCTTCATGGAAGAGATCAGCAAGTACAGCTTGGCTGGCGGGGCTGTTCTCAGATCCTTTGAGGACGACGGTGTTTCCACAGATGATAGGAATTGCAATGGCTCGGAGAGCAAGAACTGTCGGGGCATTCCAGGGCGAAATGGCAAGACTATGTTCACAGTCAGGACCCTGAACACGTTGTGAGAAGGCCACATACCATACACCCATTGCTCTTCGTTGCGTCTCTAATTTGGCCCCAGGGATTACCGACTGAAGGGTCTCTCCTTGGAGCTTGCTAGCCAAACCTGCCGTTTCACGAATAGAGTTGCTCAAATGGGTGTTGATGGTAGCCCAAAATTTAGTCGCTGAAGTTTCCTCGGTAATCGCCTGCACGATGCGGTTTTTATATTTGTCCGTTTCAGCAAGATCGGCAGCTCGAAGAAAGATATCTCGTTTCTGCACAGGGGGTGTAAATTCCCAGGTTTTGAATGCTTCCGCAGCCGCATGAATAGCAGCCTTGCAATCCTCTTCAGATGCAGAAGCTGCTAAGCTCACTACCTTGTTGGAATATGCATTCCTAACTTCGAAAGTGGCATTCGCGCTGGCTGGCCGAGACTCGCCGTTGATGAAGAGGGAAGTGAAGGTGGTCATGAGTCAAGGGATGGAAATGAATTTGACCATCTGGCTGGCCATTTATATGCTCCGAATCGAAGCAGGCGAGGCGTCAAGCTGATTTTTATCGTCATACCTAAGCCGGGATCATGCACGAGATAACGATTGATCAAAGATCGATCAGGCTCAGGACAGATTCGGTCCTGTTGAGCAGATGATACATCGTAATGTTACACTATTCGGCCCTGCTTTGCTGCAAAACCATCGGAAGGATACCTAGCAAGCGGTGCATAAGACCACAGTTTAAGAGAAGGAGGGATCACAAGTACCTCCAGTTGGTAGATGATAGTCGGGCCAGCCAACCGTGGCGAGGAAAGACCTAAGTAGTCCAACATGAGCCGTAATATGGATGACTGTCATTTTGGGTGTGGTTAGACAAGTGAAGATCCACTATGAAAACATACGCTCACAAATTTCCTTGTCTTCTTCAAAAATTCTATCTAATTCCTGCCTAAAGCGAATCGCAGCTTTGGGTCTACCCTCGCGTCCAGTGGGATCCCAGAACAGATCTTCCTCAGTCAACTCAGGCTCGATATCGAATTCGGGGAACGTTTTCTCGACAAATGAGCGAGGCCGTCGCTTGTCACAGGTATGGAATCCACTTTCTTCACGGAATCCCTGTGGTTGGATGATGTAGATGATTCATATCATGGTCCAAAGCACGTACCTCAGCTACCACGGGACGCTTGTATCCATAAGGTAGAAGGCCATCCCAGGTAATCACCCACGTCTTCAAGGCACGAGTAAGAGGGCTGCAATACATCTTTTCGGGTAGAGGTATTCCATTGGAAAGCTCGGATTTCCACGCTTCATGAGCAAATTGTGCTTGTTCTTCTCCTAGCTTCGTTAATTCTGGGTCCGCTATTAACATATGAGTACCTTGCGGAAGCAGCTACAGATTTAGAGACTTACGCCCCCAAGTCAATTCGTCGTCTCCATCCCGTTGCGACCATCCTCTGAAAGTCATCGTATTGTGTCGGATAGTTCCTCAAACGGTGCTCGTAGTACGTGAGGAATGTGGGACTCACGCATACCATGCCACCCTCCCATACTTGTCCAAAGCCACGTTATCTAGGCAATGCACAAAGTCAGCTTCCGATTGACATACGTATGTGAGGTCAAACCTACGATGGCCTTGTCCGTGCCTGGCGAAGAAAACCAATTTATATCGCGTAGACGCGTCACTTGAGTCGTTCAAACGTTTGATCTGCTGCAGGAGATCGTCCCATCGAGAAGGAGACTCGTCGATTAAGCCAAATCGTGGTGGAATCTATAGTGGAATTCTTCAGCCTCATGCTTCGTCTGATATCTTGTGACCTACCGCAGGAAGCTCTAGGTCGTCGGTAGCTGGGGTCGCGCTCTGAATGAAGAAGCCTGGCATGATCTGAAAGTTGCATGGATCAGCACAATTTAGAGCTTGATGGGCTTTATAGTACGACTGCGTGTATTCACTTGATATTGGGACATTGTCAGCGGAATAGTACGGGAGGTTCCTCGAGATTGGATGTTTGCACGATTGGGTGATGGTGGTGGTAGAAGCTCAACCAGGTCGTCTGACAGTTTCCGACGTTCGCCCAACTCTCGGCTCGTTCTCCCGAACGCTCCAGTTGAACCAGCAACGACGACTATACAAGCTCATAACGAGACTACAACAGTGATATTCCAGTTAGCTCGATACACTAGGTGAGATAATCCTCTAAACATATAAAAAAGACACGAAGACAGCAGTGAAAACGTAGTACTATAGTGAGCATAATAAAGAATAATCAGGGCTATTGGCCAGTGGTGGCAGGGGTCGGGCTCGATGGTGGTGTCTTCATGTAGCTATCAACCCATTTCTGTCGAAGGGCAGTCCTCTTATCCAGGGCTTCCTTGACCCTCTTCGTCTCTTCCTTGCTAGCAGGTAGTTTCCATAGAATATCCTCCGACTTGGACACATAGAATAGACGATATGTTCGCACGCAGATCTTGATCTCGAGAGCGTCTTGTGTAATAACGTTCGGTGGTAAATCTCGAATGGCGGCAGGTAGATTTCTGGGTACGATTTCATCAGCACGGCTCAAACTGAAGATGCCAGGAGGTAACTTACCTGTGCAAGAACGGAGGTTTAACCATGGATTGGGGGATTCCCTCAGTGAGGTCATTCTAGAACCAAGTTCAGTACTAGATCGTCAACGTTACAACACTTGAGGTCTTACTGAAACGAATGAATCAATATAGGCTTGCCAGCGGCCAGTGACAACCTCGGAATCGTCGACACTGGAGTCATCCTTTCCAATGAGCTGAATTGTCATTGTCCTCGTGTCCGGCAACTAATCAGGGTTATTTAGTATCCAACAATCAACTTGCAAACAAGGAGGGAAACCAACCCAGTCAATTCTGAAAAGGTTCTCGTCAGGCCCCAGCACCTTTTCAGCATTCCTTCTATTATTGATCTGATCTTGTGTAGTAGGCGCAGCAAGAGCACGTTCCTTCTTCAGAAGCTCAAGGAGGTCCTGACTCTTCACGTCGGGCAAAATTGTCTGAACTTGCTTGATGATACCTCCAACAACCTTGTCAATAGTGAAGGCACGATACGCCTCCTGTTTGTATGAAGTGAGCTGTCTATGATTCATGATATGAAGGTGTAAAAGTTACCTGAACACCAAACATTACTCTTAACTGCTCCTCAAAGATGGGTTGCTCGATCTCCCCATCAAACAAACGCTCAAGGGTCTCTAGCAGGAGCTCGTAATAGTGCTCTGCATTGGGGGAGGCGGGAGTTTTGGTTCACTTGAAACGCCGTTTGAGAGAGACCCACTCGACTGGGCTGGAGCACCTTCTTGAACCTGCATCTGGGGAAGATGGGTCTTCAGCGCAGCAGCAGCAGCCATCTTTGAAGATACGTGTTTGAATCGTGCCAGCCGCGAGTGAAGGATCTGAAGAAAAAAGGTTGAACCTCAAGCCGAACTAGTGATCAACATCAACCCACCTCTATCAACCTCAGCAGGCTGTAGAATGACGTATTCGTGAAGAATACGTTTCTTCTAGATGCCCCAGGGGCACCTCCCAATCTCCTGCCAAGTTCCTGAGCCTGAGCTAGCATCGCAGCGCCGATATCTTCATTGACATTTTGGGCAAAGATTGGTGCGGGAGATGCCAGTCTAGAAACTGCTGGTGACCTTGAAGTAGCCCTCGAGCCCGCTCTTGAATCGGATCTGGAAGGAGGTGTAGAGGTGGCGCCCTCAGGCTGTTGTTGCCCACCCCTGGTCCGCCTTTGGCTGGCCGATTTTGCTTGCTCCGCCTTCAGTAGCTTCTTTCTGAGGTCAGCACCACTGGCGTTGGCCAACCCATTGGTGCTTGCGTTACTTCCACTGGCTTTCTTGCCATTGACGCGCTTCGACCCAGCATTTGAGACAGAGGCGGTAGTCTCGAGGTCGCTCATTCCATCACCATCGCTACCCTCACTACCATCGGCTAGGATGAAGGCTTCGTTGAAGGACTTCACATCAAGGGAGAAGAAGAGGGGTATGAAGGACCTGAGGAAATTCTCTATCCTCCTTCGCTCTGCAAACGGAATTTGGCCTTGGGTCCGGTCCAGATATGACAGCGTCAACTTCATGGCATCTTGCAAGACCGTTACATAGCCGTCGTTGTCGTCTTTCTTGCGCTCGTCACCAGAGTCGAGCATAAACTCTAGCTGATGCTTGACTCCGGTCCTGCCAAAGCTTGCGTCCACTAAGCCTGCGCGTTTGTTGACTTGCTGTTCACGAACACTTTCGATCTGGCTGACCAAGCCCCGGACACTGAGGTTTTTCTTCTCATCTCCCCTCCACCAGACGCCTCGCCAGTCTAGAGCTTTCCAGAAGTTGGCCCTCTCGACTTCCCTCCACACCTTATTCCATTCTCTCTGCGCTCTCTTCCATTCCTCTTCCTTCGTCTTCAGCCTCGCCAGCACAACAGGTATTGCAACAGCTGGTGCATCCTGCATACATTGGATGACCTCCAGCCCAGGATCACGTCCGTATATCTTCTTCACGACTCGTGAATGAATAGCTTTCCATCCGCCACCCAGATTGGGCTTCAACTTGAAACCATTCCTTTCCTCTTGAGTCGAAAGGGATGCAATCTTATGAGCAATTGGGTCAAGAAGGGAGATAGTCCTGGTGATCGCATCGATGTGGAAGTCGTACTCGTGCCGTTCCTCCTCCGATCGGTGAAGTGCCTCTTCATAAATGTTTTTGCGATGAGAGATGAAGCCGGATTCCTCGCTCGACCATGAGGGGTGTGACACCCACTCGTCGTTCAGAACAGAACGGCACATATCATCCCTGCCCGAGCAAGGCACGTTCACTTCGTCGGATGAAAGCTTGCGATAGCTGCCGTATTTGGCGCTGAGCTGTGCCCGGAAGGTTTCTCCAGGACACCTACGATGGCAGGTCGTGTCCAACCGAAAGGCATCCGCGATTCCTGCTCAAAGGCTTCCCGTTCTTTCCTCTCGTCCCAACCAAGTATGGTCTTAAATTGTTTCATGAGGTCTGTATCGCCGAGGAAGTTGCTGGCCTCTTTGATGAGTCGTGCTGTGTCAATGAAGTCTTGGGTGAAGAGGTTGACAATCTTGAGGAACTCGTTATAGGTGTCCCTGTTATCAAGCATTCGCCGGACATGATCAAAGAACAATATGTCGTCGTTCCTGGACGGAATATGTGGTACGGCAGCAGACATGACTTGTGGAGCGGGTGGGAGGACGTGGGGAGGGAGAGGAAGGGCCGTGGTCCGAAGGGAAGGTGGTGAAGGAGGTTGTGGATGCGGCTTAGAGTATGAGGCGGGCGTGAGGTCCTGGCCAATGGCGTGTTTAGATTTCTGCTACAAGAGTTCAGTAAAGAATCAAATATGCGCCTATTTATTTACCTTGGAACTCGGCTGGGGCTTGGTGATAGTAACAGGTTCTTTGTCAACTGGTTTTCTCTTCCTCTTGTTGGGAACATTAGGCACAGCAGCAGTTTCAAGCTTCCTCTTTCCTTTGCTTGCCTCTGCAAGAATGGTGGGGTCATCCAAGTTTTGCGAATGGGCGGGCATGAAGATACGGAAGTCGGAACGTAGGTCAGGCGCGTCTTTGAACAACCTTGCGATCTGGCGGGAAACTTCCTCCTGGAACATGAATTCATGTGATCAATGTGACAAGTGAAGAGCAAAAAGTAGAAGAGCTACCTCATCAATCGACTCTGGATGATTGTGATATTGTGACAAGATTTCGAGGAATTGCCGGTACACCTCGGGATCACATCTCTGCTTGATCTTCTGAACGTATTGCACGGCAGGCTCAATGGCTTGACCATCGATAGGAAGTGTGCGAGGGTCCGGAGAGCTCAATGCAGCAGCTATTTGGGTGCGTATCAGAATTTGTGAACCGAGGAGACGAATTTAACCAACTTGGTTTGGGTGCAGAATGAGCCTCAGGCACGCGCGGGGCTTCGGGTTGAGATCTTGACCAGCCCACATCCTTTCGGTCCGGGAGAGGATCCGTGGTGGACTGTATCGTAGTCCCCGAAGGAGTCGTAACTGTGATGAAGGTATTGTTCACATCGTGGGCGTCCGAAGATATGTCAATTCTATAGCCAACAGGCAGAAAGGTGTTGAATCCTTGTATTAAAGACGGGTGGCCATTGAAAAGGTGGGAGACGCGGCGAATGACACCGGGTGTATCGATTCTAATGGCCGTGCTTCAGCATTCCGCGTCATAAATGGCAAAATTTGAAGGCTTACAGTTCGTTCTTGAACTCCTTCATGATGTCCAAGAATCTATTATAAACATCTGGCTGATTCTGAAATTGCACTTTGACTGCATCCAAATAGCTGAGGGCGTCGGTCACGTTCAACGGTCGATCCGGCGAGGCCTCTCGTTGAGGCTGGTTTTGTGTGGGTGATGTAGCGGGGGTTCCATTAACCGCTCCCGGTGTAGCAGTCGCTGAAGGAGGGGGTTCCAGGGGCCTTGGAGTGGAAACTGGAGGTGGTGCTGGCTGGTCTACCGCCATCAACGTCGACTCTTTAATGGGGGCCTCCGGTGGTAGGGAGCCTTGCTTGTATACAGAGGCAGGCGGCGCCTCAGGTTGTGTGACAGGTTTATCGACGACAACGTCAGAGGTGGATGGAGGTGTGGTCGAAGGTAGATTTTCTGTCTTCGCTTCCGTATTCGGCCCGTCAGGAACTAGTGAGAGATCAGTAAACGGTGAACTGAACAGCGTATTTTCATACAAACGGACCTGTCCTCATTTCACCATTATTAAGCGGATCAACGTCAGCCTTTGGAGTGGAAGATAAAGCAGCCTCCGGTTTATCGTCTATAGTAGAGTCGCCTGCAGGCTGACTTGCTGAAGAATCCGGTAGTATTGGCGAAGCAACACTGGTCAAAGCTGGTGCCTTGTCCGTGCTGAGTTCAGCTGAAGGTGCTACCGGCTGTCCGGTAGTGTCATCAGCAGACTTAGGAGCTTGCAAGTCGGATGAGACGGTGTCCACAGCCATTTGGTCGTCGTCCCTATTATCCATGACGAGCGGAAGAACTAAGGAGACGCTGTGTTCATGCCCATACGTCGTCGATCAATCCGAATTTTCCTCATCATGTGACCTTGAACGCGTGTCCAGTTTTGGACGACTTGGACGCGTCACTTTCACGATCAGCACTCCAACACAAAGAGGTAACAAGGCTGATAGCGAAGGTGTCTCGAGAGTTTCAGGGGTGACTATTATATTCAATCTATGTCTATGTGCTACCAATACTCACAATGCAGTCAAACCCCTTGTATTGAGACCAGATATCCACTATCGTTCTCGGATTGGTATTTTAATCTAGCAAAGGAACTTCAAACTTCAGGTCCTTCCCAGGTTCGTTTTCTTGAGGAACGACTATCCAAGCTTTATGTATAACCTTCAAATATCCCATATGACAACCAGCAGGGAGCGAAGCCTGGACTGCCAACATAGCATTAGGGTATTTATAGAATCGGGAAAGTATCTCCCGCATAAGCTCAGGAGTATTGATTCTGAATTTTAGGTTAGCTCTCAGGCAAAAGTATATATGTCGGTAATACACGTACTCCTTATTCTGGAACTGGAACAACAGACTCGCAAACTTTTGATAAAGCTCGGGGTCAGCGTCATTGAGCTCTTTCTTTGCCTCTATGGCGAGTCCGTACGCCTTGTGGTACTTTTCTTCCTGGTCCAGCCGTTTCTTAGTATTGGGAGAAGGCGAGCGAGAGAGATTGTTGTCGTTTGGGGACTCCTTGGCCATCGTCGCATGTTCAACATTTTCCCGAGCACCGTCAGGCATTATTCGAGGCAGTGAACTGGAAATGAGAGGTCGAAACGAAGCGTAAAGCCCTTTTATATTTATTCGTGTCTTTCATAGACAATGCATTGTGTTGACGGAGCCTCGAGGCCAGGATGGCCAGAATTTTCAGCAGGCGCCACTTGGGCCATCGGAAGTACATAGCAGCAAAATGCTTGCAAGCGCAGAAATTTACCGGAAAGTGTCGTGCGGTGGGCACAGGCCGGAGTGGTCCAGTTGTATCACTCACTAATATACATTCAAAAGGCAACACCTATACAGTTTGTCCTACAGGAAATTCGACAGTCTCCTTTGGCGTTACTAACCTTCCCAATTTCTTTGTTTGGCCTAAGATATTTTCCATATTATAACCTGGAATAAATTCGCTCATCCCTCGCACGATGTCCGGATATGCGTGGAAATTCTCCGTGAATTGCTTCAAGAACAATCGGGTATCCAACCTAGAAGCACAGGAAGCACTGTATTTGAACATGAATCTAAGTGTGAGCCTGGCGTAGAACTTACTCTTCGTTCCTGAACTTCTGGAATGCGCTGATCAGCTCGATGTAGAGTGGATGTTCAGTACCACCAAGCTCAGTCTCGACGTCCTTCAAGAAAGCTTGCGCCTTCTTTATCTTAGTCTCAGCGGTCGGAAACTTCTCGCGGAATTGGGCTTGCAGTTGTGCCAAGTCAACCTGAACGCCTGCCTCGTTCGACTGCAACCCCGTGAGTCCTGGAAATTGAGCCTATAGCTCCGTGATGTCCACGTTGGGCATGGTTACCGTCGATGTCGACGATGTCGACGATGACTGTGCCGCGGGGAAGTTTGTGTTATTCTCGACGGACATCCCAAGCTCTCAACAAGTGTGAAATTTGACCTCGTTCGAGCCTAGACGGTTCTTTATATACCTTCATGGGCGCCCGGATCTAATTTACAGATCTGTCATGAGTCAATGAACTCAGGTATTCGAATGGAATCCGGATACGAAATCCATCAAAACACGATCAAGAAGATGCTGTGATGTATGGGCATTCTCAGAGAAGGATACGGCGTTGCTTCACGATATTGGACATGTGCACGGACGTTAACTGGGAGAATGAGATGGGAGGTTGGAGGATGTAAGGGGCAGAGGGGTTTTAAAGCTGAATGACATTGAGCACTATGGACGACATGGATAGATGGCAGCTACATGTACAACTTCGTGGGGCACCTAAAACAGGAGATGATTAGAATGAGGATCAAATGCAAAAAATGTGCAAAAGATAATGGATGAAGTCAGAAAAAGCCATGTTTTCATCCGCACCGTCCAGTCGAAACAACCTGGTCCGGTCCACCAACCTCAGAACGAAGAAGGCGAACACAGCTTCTCAAAGAAAAGGGACCAAAGTACGAGCCAACACGAGCGAGCGGTCAAAGAATGGATGAACTTTGGTTTCGTCTTGGGCAAGAACAAAGGGTACAAGAAAATGTATGCATAAAATTTACTTACCCTGTAGAGCTATGACCGGTACAGTCTCAGACTCAAAACACTTCTTGGCTAGAAAACAACACAGTAAAGGTCAGCAGATGTTTCAAAATTTGTAAAACGAGCGAATAAAGACGGGTCAGATAGAAATATTTTGGTAAGAGTTGTGTCCACAAGAGGTTGATTGCTCTCGTTCGGAAGCAGAACTGATTGTAACATCATGCAGCAGAATTGCAGCTAAAAGAAGTTAATTGACGAATTGTACCCACCTTTGGCCCTAGGAACGTCGGAGACCGACGCTGCTGCGTTCAACATTTGGCAGGGAAAGAACTTGAATAGCGACTGTACAGTTTTTGGGCGGAGACCGAATTCTGACCTTGGGTAAAGATGTGTTGCTCGAACACTCGCAACGACAAGACCGCTGAACCTGATGTCCGCCTGACGGTGCCCGTCCTGGGGGAATGATCGTGTACTGAACGATATATGGTGAGCTTAAATTCAAGCATTCTATTCTTTGATGATACTTTTCCATCTTCGAGTCGGTGAACTCATACCATGATCCTTGCTCGCAACATGCATCACCAACTGAGCCTTTTTCTTTCCTATCTCCTTCGTAAATTTGTTTCGTCTTTATTTACCTTCTTCTCTACAGCGTCCTCTGATCAAACGTGAGTTTTGACCTTCAAGTTGAAGATCTTCCGCTTGGGAAGAAATTTCCTCCTGCGTTGGCGACTCGACACTCACAATGGCATGGGCCGTAACGCTTGCACCTACCACCCGCTGAAGCTCAATTTTATTGTCTACGCCCTACAACGATTTTGGTCTGACACGAACCTGCTTCAGGAGAGGTCACATTCGTATCAGGCCTCTTTGCCGTGTGTATCAGGTAAGGGTCTCTTTCACATTCAGTTTTTCTTCCCCGGAGATGATACCAAAATGAAAGTGACAAGCATATGTCCGATTATACGTATGAAGGACACCTTTATCCGTTGTCTGAGGGTCCCCTCATCTTCATTGCTCGGAATCCTTACTGACTTCGTTGACTCTAGGTCAATGCCGCGGATTCCACCTCTTTGTACCACAATGTAAAGAATGTATTCGAATCCCAATTGAATTCAATTTCGATCTATCCTGCGAATTTTCCGGTCACTTATGTGCCCTCGTGAACCCTTGTCTGTGAAGTCCCTCTCAATCCGTTGTGGCGTTACTCCAATCATCGACAGGTTTCAATGAAGTATATTCCCCATTTGCCACTGCACGGAAACCAACTCGTTGACGAGGAACATTTCCCAAACTGCCGTCAGTTCCGTTTACCCGCGAACCTGTATAATAACCCGACGGTACTCCTTCACACTGCTCAGTTGCTATCCGTAAGCTCTAGCTGCGGGCCGTGTACGACTCCGTTATGCTATCATCCTTATCTTTGCTCGGATTTCGAACCTTGTGAGTCCTGCCCATTCGACTTATCCAATGTCAGTAACAGAGGGTTGCGAACCTGGTAGGACATATATATACCGGACAGGGTTACAGCAAATCCCTGATGTGCGTCCACTTGGCCGATAGTCATCCTAGGCTCTATGTGCCTGAATCTGGAATACATATATAAGAATTTGCCCATTCTTGTGCATTTCATCCACTATGTCACTTCATCCTATCACCCCATTCCTTCCCAATGGTCACATCGAGACGCAGCAGCACATGTGAGTTGATAGTGCCTTTTGAATACAGACAGCTGAAAGAGTCAAATAGAGTTATCGGCAAATATTGCTTCATAGCATCCGCTGTTGTTTTCCTTTGGGACATAGGTGAATGGCATTGGACCTACATCTACGAGTTGATGACTGATCTTGATTGTTTCTAGCCCTCACATTCGGAAGGGAAGTCGAGCTCATTTGGATCCAGCGATGGAATTCGTTTACCCTCCTTTGGTTATTGGTGCGAAGCTTTCCTCTCCAAACAGCGTTACCTCTAATGGTCGCTTCAGATTCGATATGTGCCTCTAGCTATGGAAGTAGTGATTATGGATGGTATGTGCCCCCAAATCGGGTATGGAGGAACACTGACCATATATTTTATCGAACAGCTCTCCTATCGTCATCCCCAATGCTTGATGTGTGACCAACAGATATGATTGTCATCTCAGAAAACTAACTTCCAGACAGATGTAAGGCTTTGGGTACCGGTGCAAGGCTCCAGACTGACGATGTCGTGACACTTAGATGCACTCAATGGCTGGCCTTTGCACAATCATTTTCATCGATTTCTATCGTGCTCGTGCAGATCATGTTCACACTTCGAATGTATGCACTCTATGACAGGAGGAAGATTGTACTCTTCGCTTTCAGTTCCATCGTGATCGTTGAAATTGGGTTCCAGTCGGTACGCAGCACATATCCTTCCTCTTTCTTCCTCTCAACCTCTCCTAGTTCATCATCCTGGACACAGCTATATTCTCCCGTCCTCGTGGCGTACCGAGTTGCGCGGCTGGCGCACAGCACCTCGGAAGGTGAAGCCATCCTCTCGCGAAACAACTCAGGCGTTTAACCTATACCTCCTGCGACCAGGCCACCTCGTACCGGAGCTGCCTTCTGGGCATTCTCCATGGTTTTTGATATGCTAGGATTCGCCCTCACAGTTCACAAAACACTGTCGCTGCTTCGCTTGGATAGGTCACTGAGCCTTTATCGAATCATTCTGAGGGATGGTGAGTATATAACGGCATCTATTCATCTTCTTGGCTAAAATGTATTCCCAGGTTCTCTTTATTTCGTGTAAGCCAATTTCGACACGGCTGCTCGAATTGGCTCAAAAGTCATAATTTTTAGCTGCATACTCACGTCTCACCTTGGAAATATGTTGTGCTTGTTGGTCGGTGACCTTTGACTCTGTCGTCGTCTACGCCGCTGAAAATTAGCACCTAGCTGGCGCCGCTAGACATGGGAACTATACTTGCAAAGTTCGTATCTTGATATCTAATGCAAATAGATAATTCAACGACTCCACCAGTCTGGCTACGGTCCTCCCTGTTGTCATCACAAATCGGCTCATTCTCAATCTTAAGGCCGCCGCACGATTGAAATACTCCACAAACACCGCCGATCGTACTCGGATGAGCACCATGTTCCAAGATGCTGGCCCCAAAGAGGGAACAATGGACGACGTTGAAGGGAAATGTTGCGCCGTCCAAGGCTTGGTGGAGGTTCTTGGTGGCAGCCCGGACACATAAGGCTGAAGCTCAATTGTGGGATTCTGGGAGAAGGACGCATGGGGGAGTATGCGATTGCCACCACGTATGCTATTGCCAGCTGTGGCAAGCACTGGTGCCATGTTAGGACTAGCATTCTGAATTCACTCTACCTAACCCGAAGTAGGCAGCTCAGGGTTGCCGCATCTTGCCACTTCGTTGCAACGTGGCTTCAGTACTTTGTACTGATCCACTTCATCTACTAGGTTCGCGGTATGTAGCTGATTCGGAAATCAACTCAGAAGGTGTATTGTATCTTGTGCACTCATTTTTAGTCATCAACCTTAGATATGCCCCCAATGCCATTGACGCTCGTCGACAACTCCTCGGCCAAATGGGGACGTGGAACGGTTTCACCCACAAAAAGTCTTTGCACCTGCCTGAATGTGACCCTGCAGTTCACCATCGCGATTTGCAATCACTAAGCCGGTGCCTGTTGAGTTGTCCTTCAGCCGTCATATATAGGTGTTGCCCCGAGTCTCGTTGTTTATACCCAATGGTTCCTCCATGACAGCCTCGCCAGCGATCCTCTCTCCAGATGGTTTGTTGCTCTACGAACGGATGTAGGCCTCACAGTAGTTCCAGCATATGATTTACGACTCAATAGTGACCAACTCAGTGTGGCTCAAAACTATTATTTCGTGGCGTCTGGAATTGTGATGTACTTGGATGTCGGTGAGCGTGTACAACCAACCTATCATATACCGTGATCTAACGCAAAGACTAGTGTTGACGTTCGATAGGGAAGTCGAGTTGATCTGGACGCAGAAGTGGACACCGTTTACTCTACTTTGGGTGCTAGTGAGTCCATTATGATTTCCTCACTCCTCCTCGAAGCATTGTTGATGTTCCCACCGAAAGATTCGACATGTACCACTTGTGGGGCAGTTTTTTGTATTGGACGGTACATACTTTAGGTCGTAATGCCTGAAGTAAATCTGACGGGTCCCTTCCTTTCCTCGACAGTGTCTATGAATCGATCTCCCATACTTGACGTATGTCATAACCTGCTAAAATCATACTTGTGATTCAAGCACTGACGAGTTTTCACGTAGTTGTTTGTGTTCTCTCCGCTCTCCTGTAGGTATCAAGGCCAATCAAGCTTTTCCTAGATGCGGTAATTGGGTACAGTATATCGCAGCATATAGCGCATACTGTCTTCTCATGGTGCAGATCGTCTTTACCATGAGAGTCTATGCCTTGTACGGCGGGCGTCGCTGCATTCTTTACCTCTTTGCTGTTTTTGTGATGGTCGAGATTGGGTTCGTCGTAGTAAATCCTTTCAATTACTTGCCTTTCCTAGGGATCAAACTGACTATGCTTCCCGTCACTTAGTGGCTACTCAATGAACTAATCTCGACCAGGCACCTGCACAATTCTACGCCTACGGCCTGTGTTTATGGCGAGAAAAACATTGGCAGGTACGCAGCCCCTTGTTCTCCAATACCGTTCCTCAAACCGGTCACCCCTAGCCGCATCGGAGCGTCCTTCTACGCCCCATCAATTGGATTTGACATTGCTGTCTTTGGTGTAACCATATACAGGACAACCGCTATGCTTCGGTTCAATAGGTCTCCTGGTTTGTACACCATATTCCTTCGTGATGGTCAGTAGTCACATCTGCGAGCGCACCCGCCTTTCTCATAACCATTTTTCAGGGTTCCTGTATTTCTGGTGAGTGAAAATGGGATAACTCAACCGGCCGCCTGACGAAACATCCTCTGAAGTTGCGTCTTCGCCTGCCATGTCGTGAATATCTTCACCCTCCTTGTGAATAGCCATCTTGTCTATAACATCACAGTCCTCTCACAAGCACTTTTCAGTTCGCACCACAGGAGCTGAGCACTCTTCACACGAAGTAGGGAGCTCTTACTTTGATCCTTACTAGCCAAATGTTTATTTTCATCCTTAGTATGGCTTGCTCCGTCTCGATAGCCATCACAAATCGGCTCATTCTCAACCTCAAGGCTGCCGCCCGCTCGGAGACATCCCATTCAAACACTGCCAATACGTCCTCAGCCTTCCCAAATCTGGACCATTCGATGCATTGGATCATCGAGGATGTTGCAGAGGGCCTGTCGCAGCGTGAACACCCGACCAAGCATAGTATTGCACTTAACGATTCGGAGGAATCTGGGCCCAGTATCAGGTTGCGAACATTTACTTCCACCCCTACGGACCCCGAAACTGTATACACAGCGCGTAGTTTATCATTTTTGGAGCATGATAATAAAGAAGCTTAATTTCTGCTTTTTCTGGTCCCAATCGAATTAGTGGAGTATTTCGAACAGGCGCTATCCAGGAGATGAAGCAGGCCAACCCCTTATCCTCACAACCGGAAACGGGAATGGGATAAACGGATGATATTATAATTGGCCCACCGATAGTAACGAATACAACATGTTACCGCCGAATGGCTGGCAAACGAGTGCTGACCAACGAGCTGGAACCTCTTTCCAATCACCATTGAATAAGGGGAGAGTCATTCTCCCATGCGTTGCGCTCGTTTGGGATCAACAAAACGGGCCTTGTCGAGAAGGGCCTTCACGACTCAAGGGGAATCATTGCTGAATTGGTTTCTTTATCCCCATGAGAGGGCGAAGGGCAAGCATTCTGAGGTCCGGGGTGGCTGTTCGCAGCCAGCAAATTTTCAGTTTCCGGGTTCGTCGTGGCTATTCCTGGATTTGTCCCAGGCGCCATGGGGATTAGACTTTGCCTTCGTGTGATTGGCAAAGCCAGAGCCTCGTGCTCCACCAACATTAGGCCGCTGTATTGGTGATTGCCCACTAGAATATCCAGGCCCAGCCCCGGTGACGACTTTCAATGGCCGCCCGGGCTCAAAAGCGGGTGCTTTGCTCGACAGGGTGATAGATGGGGAGGTATTACTCTTAGTTGGTTGGGTAGGGGATGTATGGCTTCCTGATGTGCTTCCACTACTCGAGGATTTTAGGGACAATTGTCGATTCGGATTTTGCAATATGGTGATGTGACCCTGCGAGTTGAGAGATGTCGAGCGAGGATTGTGGCCTGTGGCTTGGGGTTGCCAGGATGGTGCGGTCCGGTGGGGAGATTGGGTATCGGTTGGTGTGGGTCTTTGGATAGGTGCTGGCCTTGCAATGGCTCCAGGAGAGCCTTGAGACCGCATCCGCTGCCCAGGGAAGTAAGGGAAAGTGGGGGAGTTTTCCGGTATAACTGGTGGGATCGACAAAGGGTGGTCTTCATATTCCTGGGGTTCCGTATAGACTTCATTATCCACCTGCTCAATCTCTCTCCCAATATCTTGAAGTTGCTCCTCAAGATCGACCAAGGTGGTGGACTCTAGCTTCTCCTTCTTTGCATTGAGTTTCTCCACCTTGTTCGTCAACGACGCAAGCTCTGCTTTCATCGACTCTATCCTCTTCTTTTCCTTCTCTATGATCCTATCCTTCTCCTTCCGTACTTTGTCCGCCTCTGCCTTCACTTTCGCATGTTCCGCTTCTTTTGCAGCCTTTTGCCTATTGATCTCCGGTAACTGGTCCTCGACTTCCTTGATGCTATCCTCCGTTTCCGCAACCGCATTTTGAGTCCGTTTAACGGCCTCCTGTAGAAAGTATTCTTTGCTTGGCTCTGTGTTCGGTAGCATTGTGCTTTTCGGTCGCCCGTTTAAGAATCTCGATTTCAGACCGCAGTGAGGCATCAGATTTCTGAGCATCGCGTCGGGCAGCTTTCAGAGAGGCCGTCAGATCGTCGCGCTCCGTATTTAGTAGTGTCAGGGTGTGCTGAAGCTGAGCGAGCCTTTCTTCTGGTGAGAGCTGGATAGTCATAGTTGGAGGTGTGTTGGGATTGGTTCGATTTGGAGAGGTGGAAGGAGTAGACGATTGTCTGTCCGAAGACGAATGTGCAAAGGATGGCGATTCTGGGTCCGTAGCTTCCTCCGCTGGTTCTGGTTCAATAACAGCATCTGGCAGTCCGTCAGAAATCGTCAGACGACCAGCTTTGAGTGACTCACCCTCTGTTATGACCTGTCTTCTTATGCTGGAATCTCCCTGGAAGAGTTCCAAGTCGACATCGTAGTGCCTGCCAGGCATCAATGAATAGATGATAATGACAGCTTCATCTGCGGTATCATCGATCCGAATGAAGACCCTCTGCCAGGGTGATCCATTTACTTTGACGGACATCCCTCTATCAAGTACCTCCTGTATTATGCTCTTGCTCTTCCCTCTGCTTTCTTCCGTTCTACTGCTTGACTCTGCTTGGGATTCCCCATCTTCTGTCAAGTCCAAGGATGATCCAAAATTGTCATTGAGATTCCCCAAGTTCGAAGACAGGATGAAAGTCACAGATACAGAGGTGACTTCTCGAACTGCAAGAGACAAAGGAGGCTGCCACGGTCGTATTGAATGCCACCCATTAGAGCTTGAGCTCGCGTCGGAGGCCATGATTGCAGGCAGAAAAGTGAGGGAAGGTCACGTGTGCAGCCCAATTTGGGTCTCGAGGTTGGGATGCTTGGCAAGTGTGGCGCACTGCCACTGGCGCGCAAGTTATCTCCCTCCGTTTCATGCCAGTTTTTTCAACGGAAAGGGATCTCAGAACCTTCGTATATACATTAAGATCCGAGTAAAGTACAGGTTATTACAGGCAGCGCTTGAAATGGTATATGCACACTAAGTTTGAGAGGCGGTATCGGAGCTGAGGACTTTAACTGGATCAACACCCATCTTTCTAACAACCTTCTCATTCGCCTTCGCAACGCCTCGTTGGGCCTTCCCTAAACCCCAGCCAAGACTGACGCCAGCGAGATCGGACCTTCTACCTGACCGTCCCACACCGCTCTCGTGCTCCACCCAGGTCTTGTAAAGACCTTCATACGTGGTCCATGCGCCCTTATATCCGAGTCCGCCTTTCTCTGCAGACAACCTCGCTCTTGAGTCGTCGAATATAAGGTGGACGGATGTAAGGGCGAAGAGGGCCGGTTGGAGGTTAATCAAGTCTCCATTAATCGGTGGGAGCCATTTTGCCAGGAAGCTTCCAATAGTGACCAGATAGTGGCGAGAGCGGTAGTATGCTTCAATCAACGTGGCTACAATAAGCATGAGGGTTGGTGGCATGTTCGGGAAATGAGTTTCTCCACCGCTCAACGTCTCCAAAAAGGTGTAGACGTCGCCATAGGTCTGGATAGGCCCGGGATCTGCGACGTTGAAAGCTTGGCCACCAATATCCGGGTTCTTGCTACCACCGAGCAACTCAATCAGGCGCTGCTCGTAGCAGAGATGCGCAAGAGCACAGTTCTCAACATAGCAGAAATTCTGTACAACAGTTGCTATCCATGTTGGATTGGTCTTGCGAACGAGGTAGGCACCACATAACATGTCCCCTCGAGGTCCGAAAATGCCGTTCCCAGGACGAATGCAGCCGGTCCTGAGAAGTCCACGTTGTGTTTTAGATTTGTCGGCCTGACGAACAATCTTGTCTGCCCGAATCTTTGTTGCAGCATAATTCGAGAAGAAATCGTCGTGCTTCTTGGGTAACCGTTCTTCATCATCATTAATCAATTGCGTGAAATGTTTCGGCTCCTTCTCCCATGGCCAGAGGAAGAAACGCGTCCGCCATACTCCCACCGATCCGGAGGAGGTGTATACGAGTGCGCTGGCCCCGATGGCACGTGCGGCGTTGACAATGTTTTGAGTTCCCTGAACATTGACGCGTTCAGAAGGCGGCAGGAGAGCTTCAGTCCGTTCATAGAAGCGGATATTGGCAGCAGTATGGAAGACTGTGATTTCTGGATCTTCGGCGTCGCGACCATCCGCCCAAGACGCGGTAAATGCAGCATTCATTGACTTCTCATCTGAGATATCAGTCTGAATGAAAGTCGTGTCTTTGCCTTTGCCGGTCAACAGATCTTCGCGTGCAGGTGGGCGAATATCCAAGAGTCGGATTGATTTGGGATTTTCGCCTCGTTCAATAAGGGAAGAGACCATCCAACCTCCAAGAAAGCCGCCCTGCCGAGCAAGGATGAATGACTGAACCTTCAGGACTTTGATGAACCGTACTTACACCTCCGATGACAATATAACGTCTTCCAGTCTTAGGCGGCAGTTGTTCATGAATTGATATGGCCGGTTCTTTGGACAATTTATCCGCAAGTTTGCGGACTCCTTCTGGCGTAATTCGCGCCGGGGAAAACTGTAGAGCCTCGGGTGGTATTCTCGACAGGCGTTTATCGTTTACATGGATATAAAGCAAGGAAAGTACAGAGAAAAGAATGAACGAGCCAGCAGCAACGACCAAAAAGGCCATTGTGGGCTATGCGAAGAGGCTATGCCCTTCGTGAGGTGCAAAGACGTGGAGAATGCTGCAGTGGACGAATGAACGTTTCCCGAAATGGCAATAGAGGAAACCGGGATTTCGGCGCGGAGTTCCCCGACAGACCTGCAAGACGCACACGAATCTTTTGACCAGCATGTCAGTTCACACTCAAATCACCTGGCATTGAATATCGAACGATTACCCAAAGGCAACTAGTCTACAAAGTCTTTCTGAACTCTCAATACTGCAAAAAACGGAGAGATTTGTTTCTTGCGCACTGAAAGAACTTCAAGTCCACAATTTGGGTCGCCTCCATCTCGATCATCACATTCCAAGTCATTCTTTGCGACCTGGAGGCATGAGAACCCACCCTTTCGTCCAACGTGGGAACCAAGACAGGATGCTTATATGTCAAGTTCTGATTGGCCCATGCTCTGAAAACCCCCTCCTATTGAACTCACAAGATTCTTGGCGATCCATTTCTGGATCTACCTAGGAGAACTGTCTTGGTTTGGCGAGCAGAAAACATAGATTGTCTCCGAAATTTCGCTCAGATGAACCATTCGGAGGCGTTTCTCTGGTTCTATTTGGAGGGCCCCATATTTGCAAGCTCAGACTTGAGGTGTTTGAGCCACTATGGAGCACGCCATCTTCGTCGTCCTCAAACCCTCCTATAGATGAAGGATGCAAGATAAAAGGCCCCGCAATTTCGTCCAAGCTATTCAACATCTCCGGCAATCCTAGCCTACCCTTCGCACTCAAACCAATCACTTTTTCATCATGCAATTCAAGGTTCTTTTCCTCGCTGCCCTCGCTGGCTTCGCCGCCGCTTCTCCCGTTGCCTCCACCAACGAGGCCGAACTTGAGGTATAACTCCCCTCCCCCCATTCCTATGTATATGCTAACCAGACTCACGAAGGCTCGCCAGTACGGTTATGGAGGACGTTATGGCGGAGGACGTTACGGAGGAGGTCGCTATGGAGGAGGACGCTATGGCGGTTATGGTGGCTACCGCGGCTACGGAGGAGGTTATCGCCACCATTACGGCCGTGACATCGAAGATCGCAACCACGACCACCACGATCACCACAGGCACCACGACAGCAATCGCCACCACGACAACCACTTGGCTGCTCGTCAATACGGTCGGGGAGGATACGGTTATAGGGATGGCTACCGTGGCGGATATGGATATCGTGGTGGCTTCGGCCGCTACGATGGTTATCGTGGCTATGGTGGCTATGATGGGTACCGTGATGGACGCTATAGAGGACGCTACTACAGTCGCGACGAAGCTGGCAGCTACGGCAGTGACGATGGCAAGGACATGATGACCAACTATGGTGGAGATGACACCAATAGTAAGGACGACTACGGCAGTGGCAAGAAGAAAGATGAGGGCATGAGGGGAGCGAAGAAGGAGGATAAGAAGGAGGATAAGAAGGACAAGAAGGATGATAAGAAGGATAGCTCCTACAACTAGATTGTCGTTATCATAACGGCTTCGAAATTTGGAATACAATGGAAATTCTTCTGCCTCTGCACTTCTAGCTATGCTGCGCTTTCAACTTCAAATTTTTCAAATTTTTGAACACTCTTAAACTCTTTAAACTGTTATGAATAGCTCTGGTTATTTCGCGCATCTCTCTGTCTGATTTCCTCGAGACCTTATTACGAACTTTCACCGGCGTCAGCACTAAACCAGATTCTTTTATTTAGACTATTTGATACAATAACGTAATTGACTAACAACCCGGCTCGCAGGTTGGCGTATATTCAGTACATGCAATGCAAGAGTCCATGATGAATGTATTCTGATGCAACTGTTGTCGATATTCACTCCACATCAACGTCCCTTCAGGACGAGATCTGGCCACCAAGAGATCCCAAGCCGGCATTTCCACTGTTGCCATTTCCGATCAAGACAGCCGGAGCAGACGTAGTGACGAAAGTAAAAGGGGCGGAGGAAGTGGAAGATGGCTCCTGGGACCTGGTGATATATATGACTCTGGCGCCGTTATTAGGTGATGCAGTCACGGCAGGGGAAGAGGTCGCTGTCACGGAGGCGGTCATGGACGAAGAGGTAATTGTGGTTGAGGAAACGGAGGAGGATGCGGTATTGGTAGTATTTGATGCAGAAGTTATCGCGGATGAAGATGCTGTAACCGTCACCGTAACTGTAATGGGTGAAGGGGTTGACGTTGAAGATCCTGAGACGGTTGAGGCGGTACTGGTATTGGGAAGCCCAATCTCAGGGGTAGACGCACTACTACCTGTGGCATCATTGTTGATCGTCCTGGTGACGGCGGGGGGAAGGGCAATGCTAGAAGCAGAAGAGGTCGGGGCTGTGCCGGTTTGGATAGAGGATGAGGAGGTGATAGCGAAAGTGGACGAGGAACCTGTACCAGTAATTTGGGAGGCCGTGTCTGTAGACCCAGGGGTGACGGTGGTGGTAGTCGTCGGTGATGGGATTGTGACGCTGAACTGGCGCCTCAAAAGTCTGCGATAATAAGATCCAGAATTGGCAGACGAGGAGGTAGCGGCGGCGGCGGCGGACGTGCTTTCTGGTTCATCATCTTCACAATCGTCTCCCGATTCATCGTCTTCTTCAGCGGCGTCATCATCGTCGTCACAGTCACCACCGTCGTCACCGGCTGTATCACCAGCTGTGTTGGTGTTATTGGGGGTTGAGCCGGTTCCCTTGCCATCTAAACCTCCTTCTACGCCTGCAGCAGCGAAGCGGGCCAAAGCGTCAGCTTGGGCGTCACATGCTATGCTGGTTCCTGCTTTGTTAACCAACGGAAGAGCGACACAGCTGGTACCACTAGGGCATGCGGCGGGTGCCCACTTTCCGTCCACGCATTGTGCGAACGAGTTGTTCACACAGCCTATCTCGCCAGCTTGATATAGAGGATTAGTTACATCATATCTGCACCAGCCTCATCTAGACATACCATTGCAAGGATCAGTGTCCTTGAGTGCAGCAAACTTGACGTTCAACTTTTGGGCGTCCTGGCCGTTTTGCTTCTGAGTGGGGGTGGCAGAGGCAGAAGCTTCATCATGTCGACGGTGGAACCAGGAAGTAAGGGTAGGGGCAGCGTTGGCAGAGGAGAGGGAAGATAAGACGGTCAAAGAGGCCAGGACTGCGAATTTCTTGCAGATCATAGAGAGAATCCTCGAGTAAGCTGAGTTGATAAGGAGTGGTCGTGAAGTGCCGTTAATCTAGGGGAGCGCCTGGCTCAAGAGACGAGAAAGAGTGACGGGAGAAAAGGAAAACAGAAAGGAAGGAGACTGCATTTTTCCGTGCCAGAGTCGTCCTTTATATGAGAGATTCGTGACAATAGCCTTGGAGTTCATTGTTCTATTTTGAAGGGGGTGGCCAATTGTCAAGGTCTCTAAGCGACGGCCCGAGGTGGTCAAAGCTTTTGTCAAGCAGCACCAAATAATGCGAACGCGTCTGTCAATCCTCCTGCGTGACCGCGACTGGTTACAGCTACCAACCGAACCTATTGACTCAACGCCGTAGAGTATGCCCGCAGATAGAACAACTGGCAGCGCCTCGACTCAGAAAGAGAAGCTCACCCAGCTTACTTTGACTGGAAAACCAGCGCCTTCAGCTTCTTCCTCTTCGGCTAAGAGCAGTGGCAAGAAGACGAAATCTACGGCAGCTGGCGACCGTGTCTACACAGACGCACTCTTAACTATCAAACCTGAGTTCACAGACCTCATCGAGAAGCGTGAAAAGAACCACGAGTACAGGAAGTACCAACTACGTCCTACAACTGCCAGGATTTGGCTTTATACGACTGCGCCAACATCCGCCGTCACGTTAGTTATTTCCCTTATATTTCCTACTGTTTTCTAACTATCTCCATAGTCATGTCATAGAAACAAGTGCCCCTAAGAGGCCAGGCGAAGTGAAAGACTCCTCCGGCATTGGAAACGACGACTTCGACAACGGGAAAAAGCAGTCAAAGTTGGGATACCCTGTCTTGGGACTCTACAAACTGCAGCAACCACTTGGTTCATATGAATTGAAGGCATATGGGGTAGCGCCCCCTCAAGGATATATGTACATGCCGAAAAAAATAATTGAAGATCTTCCCCTCGAGAACATGACAAAATTATTCTGAAAACCTAGGCCCGCCCACCCACCCCATGTGCCCTAGATTCAGTCATTCATCATGTCTCCGATCGTTCACGTCTCCGCCTCGTTATCCTCCTTTCCGCGAGTCACCTCGTTCTCGAACACTCCGTGCAAATAATCCACGGAATAGAACCTGAAAAGGCCCTTCGGATTCTTCACCCATTTCTCCACCTCTCCAAAAAGTAGTCCAATGTCCTTCCCCTGTTCCTTCATGTCGGCGTAGGACAAGAAGTACCCCATTCCATTCTCCCGCAAATATTGATATGCGCCTTTCTTCACGTACAAAGATTTGGATAACTTTGAGCCCGACCATTCCAGGATCAGTGGCGCGTAGGCGATGACGGGTGTGGTTAACGGCGCCAACCCCATTGTCTTGAGCTCGCGTGAGAGCAGGAAGAGCTGGCGCCAGAACAAGTTCTCCGAATACGATCCGGTATAATCAGCCCCAGTGACACGCATATGGACAGGAACTCGCCCAACGCGACCAAAAGGAACACGGGCCTGAATATTCTGCGAAACTTCAGCTTGTCTCTCGCTGGTTTCGAGGCCATACGCCAATCCACGGAGAAGGTTCCGAAGTGGGGTGTTGAATTCGAGGGATTTGACTTCCTCTGCGTTGGAGGTGTGCACGGAATGGTTTCCATGCTCGAAGCAGAAGAAGTCCAGCTTGTAGGAACCGTCTTCCAGGCGCTCGAACCGCGTCTTCCTCCCATGTTTCTCTGCGAATCCGCAACCTTCCGCTGGGCACGCTCTGCGCAATCCCAGGTCTCCAGACTTTGGTGAAATCTCCCATCCCAACGATCCTCGCTTCTCCAGCATGATCTCGACGATCTTTGGCACATTCTTCATCCTCGTCAACTTCGTCTGGTACTCTTTCCTCCATTGTATCCCCCCTCCCACGAATTCCGCCGCCTTGATCATCACCTCGTCATAGTCGGGAATCAGCTTGTGGAATTCTTTGGTGAAGCGCTGACTACGCTGATACTCCAATCCTTCCACCGTCTGAGACCGCTTCTTATCCGGGGCGGTGTCAACAAGGTCAAGCTGGACGACGACCTCGAAGTTATCGAGCCATTCGACAGCAGCGGGTTTGTTGACCTTATCCCGGAGGTCGGCATAGTACTCCTTGATTTCTCTGGCAAGGAGGAATGCGAGCACGAACACCGTAACGGTGCCGGCATGTGGGGAGTTGTTTGGCTGAGCGCCAATGTGTACGATCAGCGTTGTTGGAAGGAATGGGTCTCCCTGGGTGTCGCCAATCTGGACCTGGTGCCTGATGCCCAGGATGCTCTGGATAGTTTGTTTAGCCCATCGAATAAACTTCTTCCACAAGCGCCCGGCCCAGGTGGCATCACTCACTGGGGATAGCGAATGACGGAGGTCGTCTGCGGTGGGGAGCCCGAGGTTTCGAATGTGGGAAGATATGTATTCTGTTCCGTAGAACTCGGCGCCTCGTCCAGGCGAGTCGAGTACTTTGTTGTCGTGTACTGCTACGAATTGACGAATATTATCACTAGTCGTCGCCTCGTTGTCTCCGCCGAAGACAGTTTGGTGTATGTATTCTACCGAGTACGGTCGAAACAGCTTGTACGGGTTCCTCATCCACCCCTCGACTGCTTCAAAGAGTCTATTAACGTCTTTTCCCTGCCTCTTCATCTCCGTGAAGGATAGGATATATCCTAAACCGTTCTCTTTGAGATACGCGTATTTCTTGTCTAGGGCACGCGACGTAGAAAGTCTCGAACCAGACCAATCTTGTATGGTCGGTGCGTATGCGATCACAGGTGGGGCAATGGCTCCTACCCATGTCGACTTCTTGGTGAGCTCCAGCAGCTGCCTCCAGATGAGATTCTCGTTGTACATCCCCGCCCATTCTGCTCCCGTCACGAAGAGATGAACCGGAATATGGATGTTATTAGAGATGGGGGAATCATGGACTCGTGCAGCTCGTGCTCGCGCTCGCGCGTTGTTTGTTTCTAGTCCGTATGATAGTACACGGACTAGGTTGTCCAGAGGAGCGCCAAAGTCAATGGCCTTGACCTCCTCCGAGTCGTTGATGTGAACGGTATGGAGCCCGTGCTTAGGGCAGTAAAAGTCGATGCTCTCGTATTCATCGCCTCTCTTCGCCTTTGTATACACATTCTTCTCCCCGTCAATTTCAACGGTACCGCACCCATCAACGGGGCATGGACGACGAATGGCAAGAGCTCCTGTTTTGGGGAATAACTCTTCCTCCAACCGCTTTTTCTCGCTCAACAGGACGTGAATGACTTGGGAGATGATCTTTGCATCTATCCCCGCCAATGGGCCTTTTCCGGCGCTCTCATTCATCATAGATATTTTCCACTGAATCTTTTCTCCAGCGAAAACTGCTGCTTTGTTTACGAGCTCTTTAAGATCGGCGAGACTCTCCTCGGTCGACTTGTTCACCTCTTTTCCCTGGTGATATTTTATTCCGTCGACGTCGAATCTACGAGTCTCGGCCGCGTCAACACCATTGACACTAATGTTAACTTCGACCTCAAGGATCTCTTTCATGATTTCGTGTGTTTTATAGTAGCCCTTCAAGTCTCTCGCATGAAGGAATGCATACGCGATGAGTGCCGCAATGCCAACATGAGGCGAAGCCGACCCGCAGCCAACGCCGACATGAACATAGAGCGTCGTAGGTCCGGGAGGAGCCAGCTCTCTCCCGTCTTTCCCAGCATGGATCGTGGGGAATCCCAGATAATCCAACTGGGCGGACGTAAAGTCCTTCTCGTACGCGTAAGCGCCTGCCCCAAGTGGGTCATGTACAACACAATCGTGCTTCACAGCATATTGCACCGTGGTCCTCAGAGTAGTAACTTTGTTACATCCTCCAGGAGTGGAGAAGTGGTCTCCGAGATCCGCGTGAGCAGAAGTGACAGCAGTACCGTCGGGCGCAGAGCCTATGCCGCCGTAACGGTCAGGAAGGTCATCTACTTTATCTGCTTTGGAAGCAGAGACGACAGTATCGTCGGGCGCAGAGCCTATGCCACAGTAGCGGTCAGGGGGGTCATCTACTTCTGCTTTAGCAGCAGCAGTGGCGACGTTCCCGTCGAGGTTTGATTTGTTGCTTCTGTTATCCTTCCTCACCGAAAACACAAAACCCAGCACGCCGGGCGTCGCGCCTCCGCCTCCAGAAGGTACAGAAACCACGTTGTTATTTATACACTCGTCAACAAAACTATCCCTCAGCTCACGAGTCCTTGCCGTGGCCTCAGTAACAGCCTGCGTTGTAGTGTCCGAAAGAATTGCAGTAGCCATTCTCGCGAGTTATTATTCTTGAACGATTCGAAAATTTCTTTGCTTTGCTTGTGACTTTCAGCTACTTGATGGTAGTTCGAGTCAGAGAATCAATTTCGGAGAAGATGAGGGTTATATACATTTTGCTGCGGAATTGGCCGGCGATTTTACCACGCACAGGTCTTGCCAAAGGAACAATAACAATGCCTGAAATAATCGTGCAGAGATCGAAGGGAGAACAGAGGAAACATTCGAAGACAAGGGGGGGCGAGCATGGGATGAGTTGAGATGACTCTCAGTCGATGATCTTATTGGATTTGGACATGATCAAGTCACCGGAATTCGCTTGTGACACGATCGAAGAAGATCTTCCAAATACACTTGCTATATACTCGACGAAATTTGGAAAACCCAGCTCAAAGCTTTGCATGGCTCTACGAACGCGAGTTACCTATCCGCTTTTCGCTACAAATACAAAAAGTACATCAGAATATACGATTACGAATTCCGTACCGTCTCGGGATCCCAAACCACGAAATTGACAAAAACGCAGCTCGAAATTCTATAAGACCCAACTAACACAACTTCTCCCTCCAGTATTCATACTCAACCCATGTATACCAAACCAAATCCTTACAAACTATAATCCATCGAAAATATGATTTACATAAATAATCTCCACCTCATACCGGTCTACCCATAACTTGTGCCAGCGGAGAACTACTTCCTCCCACTAAAAACACCCTTAACCCTCTCCCTCCTCTCCCTCTTCTCCTCAACCTCCCTCCTAACCTCCCTTTCCACCTCCTCATCCGTAACACCCCCACCAAACGAATACCACACCACCGTCGCAATACCCAAGAGGGCTGAGAGTATACACCCAGCCAACGCCCCAATCCCCCTCGGCCTCCACCCAAGCACCTGCTGCCACGGTCCCCTCGGAAGCCCAGTCAAATCACCCACCTCCGCACCCGTATGTCCAGCCGCGTTTCCTTCAGATTTAATACCCAAGGCTTTACAGTGATCATACATCACCGACGGGACGGTGTTCCGCTTTTGAGCTAGGAGGGGCGCTTCGATTATTTGGAGGGCGAGGCCGGCTTCGAGGTGCCATTCGATGTGGCCTGTGGGGAGCATTAGCAACCCGTTTGAATTATGATTTAGATGGCTAGAAACTCACAATGCAAAAACCAAACCCCCGGATTATCACCCCTAAACCTCAACCTCACACTCTCCCCACTCGGGATTTGCACCGTATCCCTCCTCACCGGGTTCTTCTGGTTCTCATTCAGCGGTGGATTCAATTCCGGGTCGTCCGAAGTATAATCCGTGGCCCGGGAGATGATTTGGAATTTGTGGCCGTGGAGATGGCTGTCCGAAGTCGGCGTCAGTTAAACGGCTTTCTTTTTTTAGAGAAGAGGAAGGGAGGCACTAACAAAGGATGTTTCCCCGCATCCCCATTTTTAATAACCACATCCACCACATCCGGCTCCGTGTCCCCACTATCCACCCCATACTGATCACTCACCACCCAGCTAAGTTCTCCATAAACCCCCTCCCCCCTCGTCGCATTCCCGCCCAAACTCAACGCCGAGAAAACCGCAGGCACGGTCGGGGTATTATACGTCACCCCATTAAACATCGCCCTATTCGTCCCGTCGTCCATCGTGTCGAAGGTCACTTCGACTTCTATCACTTTCACCGGCTTGGAGGTGTTGGTGGAGGGGTTGATGGAGGGGAGGTAGATGGGTTCGGGGAGGGAGGGGACGAGTGTGAGGTCGGGTGTGTCGTGGTATGCGTCGACGAAGCCGAGGTCGGTGAGGGGGAGGGAGGGGTTGTTGTTGTAGGTGATCGAAGATGTTATATCTAGGAACGTCGGACGTAAGTTCACCTATTTCCTTCGGGGTGAGGAAAGAGGAAGAGGAGGAACGTACTAGGTTGCAACCCATCTGGCACTGTATCAAACATATCCGTATCCATATTCGCATGTATCGCCCAATTCTTCATCTCACTCCCCGTGTCATTTCGTGCAGTCACCAAGACGCTATAGCGCTGCGCGACCGTAATCGACAGCAAATCAATCGGGGATTCTTGAACGTCCGTCTGTACGTGCCGGGTGAGTTAATACCATACTACTGCTTATTGGAAGGGAAGGAGGAGACGACACTCACACCATCAACCTCAACAATCCTCATCTCATGCCCATCAATCCAGAAGAAAAACGCACTGAACCCACTCGTGTTCACCACCCTCAACCGATACGTCTTCCCCGGCTCGAACGGCAGCGTCGCGTTCTCGTTAAATCCCACCTTGTTCGTCACTGCATGCGGGGAAGGCGAGGGGTTCAAAGAGTTGGGCGTGGGTGGGAGGTATTGCCCGTTTGTGGCGTAGTACACCAGGGCGGAATCTATCGTGCATTGAATAAGCTGGAGAAAAGAGGACGAGGAGAGGAAGAAGGAACTAACCGGGAACAGGCTCCGCCCCTCCGGGATTCGAAACACTAATAAACTGCTTCGATAGATCCGGGTGTTCATCGTGGTACCAGTCACCGAGGACGACAGTGAATTCTTCGTCGTAGGTATGGACTTCCTTTTGTGGGTGGAGGAGGAGTGGGGCGCGGAGGCCGTCTACGTATTGACCCTGTGGACGAACGAAGTGAGTTAGGAGGAGAGAAGGCGGAGGAGAGTGGATCGCAAGAGGAAGCCACACACCTTGGCATGTGAATGAACCCAATAAGTTCCCCACTGTCCAGACGTATCAACCGGAATCACATAATCGAAGCTCCCACCAGGTGGAATGCCACTATCGTTCTTCGTTAGCTTGTTTCAACGAAGGAGTGGAGCAACCCACCACTCGGTAACACCAACGGCGCCGTCCATCCAACTGGTAGAATTAAAAAACATGCCATGGTGATGCAACGACGTAGGCTGGTCGAGTCCATTCGTAGCATGTACCACGAGCGAGTCGGTGGTGTTCACATCCAACGGCGGAGGGCTATCTTGTCCTCAGTCACATGTGATAGATAAGAAAGAAAAAAACTCGGCACGTACGGCCAAGTTCCATTGACGCCAATGACCCGTCTCTCGACGAGTCCATCAGGGTTGACACCCTCGACGTAGGTGATGTTCCACCAGACTTCATGCACACCTGCGTTAACGACAGACGACAAAAGACCCAAGCCGAGGGTGAGGAGTAGCATGTTCGATAGGGAAGCGAAAAGACAGCATGGCGGGAGAGGTGGGAAGAAGATGTCAAGCCGTATTTGGATAATCAGATAACCCTGTGGTGTGCCGTGTGTAGATTCCCAGCAACAGACGTCTAGATTGAATAGAATTTGACAATGGAGGATAAATCTTATCAGATGACAGTTCGAGGGTGCAATCTGATATGGCAGTCTATTTTTATCACCCAATCAATGTGATCTGATAACTTTCAGAAGGCACGACCCTTCCCCGAGGACAGCCGTTTTCCCTAAAAGCACACCATGCACTACTCGGTTTCCCCCTCAAAATGGGTAAAAACCTCTTCTCTGTCCCAATCTTCTTCATCGTTTTCCGCGAAACACTCGAAGCTGCCATCATCATCTCTGTCCTTCTGGGTCTCGCTGACCAAATTGTGCATGATGATTCCAAGAGCACTCGCACAACTCAAGTGGCTACCGCCGTCGACGATGACAACAAGGAAGACACGTCCGAAAGTGAAGGCAGCAGCACAGTCGACGATCAGCTTCACCGACGTCGGTTACTCCGAAAGTTAAGGATTCAGGTATGTCCGTTTGATAGGCTTTCCAAGCTTTTTTGGCGCCCACCACTCACTCCCCGCCCCCACAGATCCTCTTCGGCTCCCTCTCCGGCCTCCTCATCGCCCTCTCCATCGGCGCAGCCTTCATCGCCGTCTGGTTCACAAAGGCCTCCAACCTCTGGCAAAAATCAGAAGAGCTCTGGGAAGGGATATTCTCCCTCATCGCCTCCCTCATGATCTTCGTCATGGGCGTGGGCATGCTCAAGATGGATAAGGCAAAGGCAAAGTGGAGGGTTAAGCTCGAGAGGGCGTTTGATGGCAAGTGTATGTGCCCCTCTTCTCTTTTTACCATGGAATGAACGGGACTGACGCCCTGCCACAGCCCACCCAGACACCCAAACCCGCACCTCAAAATACGCCCTCTTCCTCCTCCCCTTCATCACCGTCCTCCGCGAGGGGCTCGAAGCAGTCGTATTCGTCGGCGGCGTCTCCCTCGGCCAACAAGCCACCGCTATCCCCATCGCTGCCATCGTCGGCATCATATGCGGTCTCCTCGTCGGGTTTCTCATTTATCAATTTGCTTCTCGTACAAGTGCGTTCTCCTTTCCTCCCTCCTCCTCTTCCTCATTCAACTAAGACCTGATACTCACGCATCGTACAGCCCTCCGCATATTCCTCCTAACAACAACATCCCTCCTCCTCCTCCTCGGCTCAGGCCTCTTCTCCAAATCCATCCTCTTCCTCCAACGCAACGCCTTCAACCACCTCGTCGGGTCCGACATCGACGACTTAGCTTCCGCCGGCGACGGGCCGGGGTCCTACGATGTTAGAGGGAGCGTGTGGCACCTCAACTGCTGTAACCCGGAGAATAAGCTAGATGGCGATGGGTGGGGTGTGTTTGGTGCGATTTTTGGGTGGACGAATAGTGCGACGCGTGAGTGTTCTCTCGTTCCCACTTCCTCTGTTTTACGTTGGATTAATATCAATGTTGTTGGGTGGGTAGTGGGTTCGGTACTCGGCTACGTATTCTACTGGCTCGCCGTCATCTTTACCCTCGTCTATATGAAGTGGGCTGAGGGACGGACTACCTTCTTTGGGATCGAATCTTCCATTCGGAAACGCAGGCTGGCGGAGCGAAAGAGGAGAGAAGAGGAGAAGGACCGGGGGTTGAATGTGCAGACGTTGAAGAAGGATCGGCCTGCTCAGCAGGGTGGGGAGGTTGGAGAGGATAAGTAGTTAGCTTGGTTTATGCTGTTCCCTTTTCGATGCGTTTTGAATTTTGAGGATTAGATTTGGATTTCTGGATGTGAATGAATGATCGAGAGTGATTTATTCTAGAGCTTGCCTGTATGAGAGGAATATGTGGTTCATTACAAGCCAATTTTGAGCCATACATCAAGCTTCAAGTCCAATGAATGATAGCGCGAACGGGGCTATTGGGTGCAGCGGACGTACTATACCCGGGCAGCCTGTCCATGTCGAAAGTCGAGACCGTCGCAGTTCTGAATCGCATTCGCACTCAGAATGTGAAGCTTTCACACAAGTGTTCACCTGGTCAACTGCTGGTCAACGCGGCCAATTAACCAGGTCATTGGCCGGCCATTGACCAATGTTGACCAGGTACTTGGCCGGTCATTGGCCGTGATTGACCAGATACTTGGCCGGTCATTAACCAGGCCAACACTGACTCGCCCAGGATATATTCGTCCCATGAAGGCGGAAGGAACACCGATTCAGATAGCAAGGATCTCATTCATCTATATATGTACGAAAACGTGAAGTGGGAAGTCGTAAGGGGTATGTAAGATACATATGTCGGGGTATATCTACAGCAAAAGTCCAATGGGTCAATGTGAGTCCAAACAAGAGCATTAGTATGGGCTCTCTCAGCCACAATCAATACAAGTCAATCCAACCATATAAGGTCCCCACCACCCTTCCCAACCCATCTATTATCCAACCCTCCTCGCCCACGCCAGTCGTGAGCCACCAGTACGTCGCATTCAAGAATACAAATGCAACCTAAACAAACAATACAGCAGCGTCGGTGTCTGGCAGACAGGGCATTCCGAGTGTTGAGCGACGTGGCGAGTTATGCATCTATAAATCATCAATCAGTTTCAGTTCTCAAAAGCAGAATAGAAGAACAAGACGGGGGTGGGGATAGAGACAAGGAGACGCGACTTACCGATAACAAAACAAATGCCCACACATGGTCGCCGTCATCTCGATACACGGGTCGCTCTTGCATAGTCTACAATGCACTCTCGGAGAGGCGAACGTCTCGGCAGGGGTCATCCCCATGCTATGTGCCCTGCTCATACCCCCCGGGTAACCTCCTGGGTACCGCTCGGATATCGCGGTCTGCGGCTCCTTCGGCTCGTACAACTGGATCTCTGGACGAGGTGGGGTTTGGGTCAGCGTGACTAGAGTGCTTGTTCTAGTCGGTGCAGGGCGTTTATCTTGATCCTTCTCGGGCTCCTTGTCCTTATCGGGTTGTGCCTGGCCTTGAGTTTCTGCAATTGATTGCGGTGGTTCTTCGTGATGCTCGACTCTTGATTCTCCTGGAACAACGGGAGGTGGAACAGGGGACGCCCGGACAGATCTAGCTTCAGGCGTATAAAACGCCCCGGCTGGAATGGGGGAGGGGGATGCTGGATCACGGTTCTCGCTCGTGTTCCCAACTCCGTTCCCTCCAGCTTCGGACACAGAAGCTGAGAGTTGAGTCATAGCATCTTGCTTAGACATGTGCAATTGCGTATGAGGTTGGTCCTGCACCTTCTCCCGATCGTTTTCAGCCTCCCAAAGATCATCCGAATCCATAGCATCAAAACTCGTAGGCACGCTCTCTAACGAATCAAGCACTGAGGCAGGGCTCATTCGGGGCGACGAGCTTGATACCGTCCTTGCGTGTGTTTGGGCTTGGGTCTGGACCTGTGCTTGTGGTTGGAGCTGGCTAGATATCATCGCCTGGTTCTCGTTCTGGGTATGGGCTTGGACATGGGTATTCGTGCTGGTATTGGCCCTGGTATAGGTGTCGGTATTGACAGGGTTATGGGTATTCGGGAAAATTTGGGTAGGTTGCAACTGAGTAAGACTCTGTGCATCCCTGCCCGTTCTCGGAGGGGACCACATCCGATCCAGAGGCTGAGGTTGAGTCGCTCCACCAGCTGTCGACCTCAGCCTCGGCGAAGGAGTTGTAGACTCCTTCAACAACACACTCGCTGTTGTGGCATCAACCGGTCGAGTGTTTCTCTCCTCCCTCGGGCTATCCTGAGCGAACGAATCGCCCTCAGGATATATAGGCGTCTGCAGCAATGGGGACATCCCCAGCACTGACGGGGGCGGAGGTAGAGCAGGTAGGTCGAATGGCGAGAAAACTTCGGGGGATTGAATACATGAGGAGCCTGATCCAGATCTGGCTGAACCGTGGCTGCTTGGCAATTGGACTTTCCATGGCATCGGTGGGTGGAATGTCGGTGGGGATGCGGGCTGTGAAAAAAGAAATTAGCTGAGGTCAAAGAAAGAACGAGGGATAAAATTTCCTACCAGCCTAATATTCCAAGGGTTCTCTCCCGCACTAATTGACGAACCAGACTCAGCCCTTGTCGGAAGACTAGGTGCTAATAGTCTATTCGTCATGGCATTGACATCCCTTTTCCAACCACCGCCATTTGTGTCAGGACCCTCGATTCCTTCTCTGGACGTCTTCTGCATAGCCATCCTCTCCCTCCATGTCGGCAACCCCGTTACCGTACTCGCAGGGGTGGTTGAGGCGGTTGTGTTTCCCTCCGTCGGTGCCGCCCAACTAGGACCAGGCCTTGTCGTTGAAGCAGAAGCAGAATATCCACGACTCCTCGGCAGATCATTGGCAGCGCCTGGTACCCACGATACTGGTGCAGGACCAGGGAAGGAGCTGGTCGGAAGATTGACACTCCTAGACGCGACAGGAATGCCGCTGGATTGAAGGTATGCTGGTCTACTAGGACCAGCGAGCGAAGCAGCTTGCATAGCGCTTCTTTCGGACCAGACATTTCTTGGGGGACTGGCCGGTGTAATCAAAGTTTGGTCATTAGAACGACCAATTTCGTTCGGCGTGACTGGTAGAGGTCGACGCCATGGAGAAGGCCCTGCCGACCCTCCTGTCGCATATAATTGTCTTGTTGGCTTGTAGGCAGCACCGTTGTTTGACAATCCCTGGATGTTCTGTAACAAGAGTTATTTATTTATTTACTTTGTTCGGAGCAAAAATGGGCTCACCTGCCAAACACCAAGAGGTACGCTCTCAGGAGGTGGGAGTGCACTGAGAGGACTGAACAGGGGCGTCTGCTCGTCTTTAATCTGCGCAGCGTATTTCCTTGGAAGAATGAGAGCTGGAGAGGGCGTATGTTGCCTCATGCTTGCAGCTACGTCGATATGTGCCTATTGATCTCGTCAAACTCATATCAAAGAATTCATTAGAATTCAACGCACCCTCAAGGACGGAGGTATTGCTGCGGGGAAACCATGGTTTAGCCTCGGTGAAGTAGTAGCATCGGGCCGAGGCGGCATAGGGGGAGATGATATCGGGGTGGTGGTGGCCTGTATGATTACTGGATTAGCACACACGAGGACGAAGTATGAGTGAAAAGCTCACATAGACCTGTGAAAGCTGAGGAGAAACAACGGCAGCATCCTGGATTGGGGATTCTGTGGGTCCTGGAGCACTTGCAGGGGGCGGTTGAGTCGGTGCGTCCAAAACAACGCTTTCTGACTCTGGTAGCGGTTCCGGAATAAAAGGGTGGTCCGTCGTAATGTGCTAGACCAACCTCTGTCAATAATCACAATGAAAAACCATGATTCAGACAGATTCATACCTCCAAAAGTGTTGATTCATCCCTAAAGCCTTGCTCGCACTGCGTGCAAGTTGGGTGACTAGGTGATTGAGTGTAATGTGTTTTCAGCGTGTCCTCGCAGAGCATGATTCCACAAAGGTCGCATGGTCTTTGGTGCTGTGGGAGTTTGGGTCAATCATACGTCATTTCGAAAAACACGAGGGTGTTGGTAGCTACCTCATCTCTCTCAGCATGGTCCTTGAAACCACGCCCACATCGAGCGCAGTTAGGGTGTGAGGCATGACCTCGATAGTGACTTTGTAAAGCTGCAGGACTTTTGAACGTTCTATTGCAGCTTTCACAATCAAAAGTAGGGGGGTGTTTGTTTGCCATATGCTGCCGAGATGAAGCAAGCGAAAGTCAGCGAGCGTGAAAGGGACCAGAGAAAACCCTGTCTGGGGATGAACGTACCATATCGCGTGCAGATTGGCAGTTGAAACGTCGATCGCATATTGAGCAGAATGGATGTTCGAGGCTGGAGCTCTTCAAATGGGCCTGCAGTGCCTCCTTGTGAGCGAAGCTTCTATCGCAGGGATCACAGCGGTGAGGCATGTCGCTGTGAGTTACTGGTACGGGAAAAGAAAAACGCTAGATGATGGCGGAATCCAACAAAGGCAGGTATAAGAGTACCAGGCGGAGCATATACGCAGGGTTATGGGCTATACAGCGGGAGCTGACGATGACTCAAATCAGAACATGAGGCAGGCTGTTAAAAGAACGCGAGGATGCGGCGTGTTGTGTGCAGGGCGGCTATTCGACTTCGGGTGATTCGCAGCTTCCTTTGTAGTGACGGCCATGTCTGGGAAGATGACAAGAAAGTCTATTGTTTCTTTGAAATGATATTCAATCGATTGTTCGGTCTAAAAAGTAAAATACGGAGCGCAAAGACTCCGTCGTGATGGTGAAAGCAATAGGGCAAACCCCGATTTGGATGTACCTTGATTGTCGTACCACGACCAAGCCCCATTTAGCATGAGCTTTGGGTTTCTCGACATGCGCACAAATGCCTCTTAAGGAATTGGGGGGACTATCCTGGGGTTATCCTGTTGCATCATAGTATCATTACATGGGAAAATCATTACTGCAGAACATCATAAATAACGTAGATGAACCGTGCGTGTGTAGGAATCTTTCGAGAGTAAGAGAAAAAGGGTACGGCAACGCAAAGAGGGTATTTAAGAGAGGAAAGGCTTCAAACCCTTCTTCCAGGCGCCGGTGCCATCGGTCTCGATAACGTTCTGATATGTTCCTGTCAGATTGCAAAGGCAACAAGGAAAATGGTTAAGCTTACTCCGTGGCAAGGAATGATCTTGGAGATTTGCCATCCAGCAACGGTGCTGGCATCGCGGCGCATAGCCCTGGGGATAAAGATTGAGCATGAATAAATTAGGGTTGGCGAAGGAACTCACTCTTTATCGACACCAAGGCCACCAACGGACTTTTGTTGCAGCCAGGAAGACGGGCTGATGCTGCCAAGGATGGGGAATTTGCCGGACATCTTAGTCTTAGAGTACTGTGAACAATAGTCAGAACGAAGAGGATCTCTGTAGGTCTGGAGTATAGCTTACTTGTTCGGTGGCGGGGAGATTGAAGATGAGGTCGGCCTCAAGCAAGACCCCAGACTCTACGTGGTAGTAGACAACATCCTTGTTCTTGTAACCAGTGAAGTGGACAGCCTTGATCTCATCTTCGAAGGGATAGACAGTGCCAACAGGATCCTTGCCCCAAGCTGAATACGCCACTGCTCAGCAACTCCGCGGCTCTAAGGAAAAGACGAAGACTTACCGCCATCGAAAGTCAGGCCCTGGGTTTCGGGAACTTGAGTGGCCTCCACGGGTGCGTAGAGCTTAGCATTGGGGTATGCCTTCTTGAAGTCGCCGAGATAGAGGTAGTGGACAGCGTTGATACCGCAAATGTACTGGACAGGGCCGAGCTCGTCAATCTTGGCCTTAGTCTCAGCGTCAAGGATGGTTGACGCCATTATCCATACACCACCATCCTTGAGCTTGATGGCGGTCGACCTGCCACCGAAGGGGATGAAGCCTGAGCGGGTGAAGGGCCTGGAGAAGGTCCAGACGTTCTTAGTAACCTGTAAGCGAGAGTCAGTTGAAGATGCGATTGTAACTTTGTGGGTGACCCTGAACTGAACGCCACTGACCTCACGGATAACGGTCTCTGACATTCTAGATCGTGGTTACTTTTGTTAAGAGAAGGGTTGAGTGCGAGCGTGGTCTACTCATTCCAGTAACGCGGCTGGAGGCTTTTATAATTGAGAGTCTCCACTGTGTGTCCGAACCGGGTAACTGTTACCAATGTGGACAGGCTGCCCCGAGCGGAGGTTGGGCTGGGCTGCTGGGCCTAACCGCTCTCCACCGTTCCGCTACTCAATCTGACAGGCGTCCATCGTTTGTGATTCATATGTAGTAGAACCACATCATGTTTCCCTGTAGAGGCTTAAGACATGCGCGTTGCAGTAGCTTATCCTGTTCAAGTATCTTCCCAGGCATGTGCAATTCGAAGTCTTGCTATCTCTCACACATACGACGTCGTGGCTTGCCCGGGGCTCAGTACCTAAGGGGTTGCAAGGCTGCCGACGAAACATTAACACCTTATCACCCTCAATGACGGCTCGTTGTCGCCACTATCTGGTACTATCGCACAACAGATCTCCGAGTAGGAATCCATTCAAGTGAAGTAGCAGCCCACTAACAGTCGCCGTCGGCGGATCCCAAAGGCGGTGTTGGAACGGGAAAATGTACCTGTAGGTATGTTAGAATGAATCTGCTCCTCCAGAGCGAGCTGAGAGCTCTGCTTATTTGTCCGATCTGCAAGATCGAGGCCTTCTCTCCCTCTTCCAAGTCATCGACCAACGTGTTCAACAAAATAGGACCCAGGTTTGGCGTTGATCGTCGCATATGGGCTACAATACGAACTCATCAGAGTCCCAAAATGTTTCGGCACAAAATTCCGATACTAGTGCTACACAAGCTGGTAAAATACATAAATTATACAGAAACAGCTGAAAGAAACACACGGCCGCGGGTGCTTGGTACTCGGGTTCCAAACACGACAACAAAAGTCCGTCATCACTCAATCATCGTTGGTCGCCCTTTTGAGTGTATCTTGCCAGTCGATTGCCAGCTTTGTAAGAGTCTTACTCCGAGCTAGTAGGATATGAGAGAATGAAACCATCGAAGACGAGGATCACGTACCGAATATGGACAGAACATCCTTGAGCAAGTCGCGTTTTGAAAGTCCAACAACTGTTGATGACCACGTTCCTTCTCTTCCAGGTCGGCTGGGACGAAATGATGAACAAATGCTCGACAAGTTAATAGCCAAGACAAAAAGGAAAACTCACCAGAACACCGGTCCGAATAATTCTTTAATCAGCTCTTCAGCCTTGGCTCTGAATCCTTCCTCTGCAATCTTCTTTGCATACACCAACAAGGCCTGTTTAAACTCCTGGGGACTGTCCAACAACTTAGCTGAATGCAGCCTAGTCTCCAGATGGCCGAGCGTCAGAGCTGTACTCCACCAGCCTGGTCTCTGTTTTTCCATCACGCTTTCATCTGGGGTACTGCTGATGCTTCCTTCGATAGAGGCGATGATGCCGCGATTTGCATTCGAGATATTTGCCCGTTGGCGCCCTTGCCACGCGTCTGAGCCATCCATCCACCACTTTTCCGTAACCTTCACCCAGGTCGAGAGGCAAGGGTCATATGAATACACAGCATCATTCGAGCAAGTGATGATCGGCGTTCCATTCGGTCGTACAGACGTTGCAGTCATGTCCTGGTTCGGCGAGCTCAAGAGGGCTGATATTGATACTGGAGGGAAGAATGTTGTTTTATCTTTCACGTTCCTGCAGATGATGAGTGATTGGGACACGGAAGATTGACAACGAAGATTCTTACCAGGAATAAAGCATCCCGCTCGAGGTAACGACTAATAGTGCATTCTTGTTGACTTCCATGAATGAACAGGTTACACCAAGTGCCAGTGGTGGCATAAGCCTGATGGACATGTAAGCCAAAGATTTGGCATAAACCAATAGCAACGTGTCACTGACCTTCTCCCCGTAGGAGAGTAGACATTCACGGTACCGTCCAATGTAGCAGCAGCGCAGAATGTGGGCGTAGCCTTTAGAGCTATAACTGGCGATGGTAGATAATCAAGCCACTGTGTATGCTTGCCGCTAACAAAGAAGACTTCCGTTGGTTCTGGAGGATGAATGAGTATCAGAAGCTCTGCACAAACGAGAGTGCTCACCAGAAGCCTCAGAGTTACGGCCTTCGAAGGTATCATCGCCGTCTCCGACTTCTGCAGTCAATGAGTTCAGGAGCGATGGCACGGAGAGTATGGGGCCCGAATGCGATGCTTGCCAGGTTGTTGGTATTTGCGAGCTAGCACCCTGTGGCTCGATGGTCTTCACTGGTACGACGTCTCGTTTGCGATCACCGCCCAACGTCCGCGCCTTGGTCGCCGGTCGAGAGTCATCTGCAAAGTCCATCATGCTGGATGCTTTACGTTTGGCACCGGTATCGATGGTATCTATGGGTACATCCAAATCCATGCCCATATCGGCATGTCTCGACCAACTCTCTGGCGCAGCAAATGGTTGTTCGGAGGGGGAAGGGAATCTGTTGTTGCCGGTGAGTTGGGAAGGACGCCTGGTTGATATTGAAGAATCGTCTGCGTGGTACTGCGGAGCGTTCCGTGGAGGCAAAGGTGCTGAAGCAGAGGGAATGCCGTTTGTCGAAGCACTTGGGATACTGTTAAGGTTAGCGCGTTTCTTGCCACGCTTCGCCACCAACACGTTTACGCGCTCGCCGTTCCCATTCGCCTTTCCGTTGGGTGGTCCAAAGCCAACAGGTTGGGATTGTCCGGCCGGTGCAGGTTCAGCTGCAGCGATGTGAGAGTAGCCGGTAGGGAGTTCTGGCATCTGGAATCCAAACTTCCTCAGGTATTCCTCCTGTGCTGACTGGGGTGCGATTCCTTCCAATTCTTCAGGTTCGAAGTGAAAAACAGCGATGGTCCCGTCAGATGACGCGGCATACAAAGTCATCCCGTCAGATGACCTGAGAATAAGAAGACGGTCAACTCGAGTAATTTACGTCAAAAAGGTTGGCACTTACCAACTTAAATCCATAATTTGCCGCTCGAAGACTTCCTTGGCCACGATGAGAGGCCTTGGTGCCTTGGTTTGCCACACCGATACAGATCGATCATCAGCTCCGAGAGCCACGACGGAACATATATTGTTGGTATGCACGCCGTCTTCCGGGTTTCTGAGGAATATATGAGGGTTGTATGACTAAGAGTAGTCAATTTCATATCCGGACATCGAGGAGAGAAGACTTACTGCAACTTCCACCGTGTTTTCATGGCCAACCAGGCTGATCTCGGATGACCATGTATTGCGCGTAATCACAGCAGCTATGAAAACAAAGCCCTTGTTGTTGGTTGCGTTTGAGGCCGTGATGTGTGCCCCGTCGGGAGACCAGCTGTTGAGAAGAGGATGAGATAATGGACACATATAACATAGCCGGTATCCTACCTTAACCGCCTGAAAAATGTGCTTCCAGGGGACTCAGCAAACGGCTTGGTTACTTCTGCTCGTAGAGACCAGTCTGTGGTATTCCAGATTTTGACCGTCCTGTCGTCTGATTGAGTGGCAAGAAATTCTCCGACTGGGTCCCAGCATACGCCCTTCACGAAACCCTGATGTTCATCCAGTTTTCTGAGCCTTTCTGAATGATTGGTCAGTACTTTTTGGAGAATGTAGAGCATTAATGTCACTTGCCTAAGGTAAACCCGCACCATATCATGACCTTCGAATCCAGTCCCACAGAAGCAAGGTAACGATCACCAGGTGACCATGCAACGTCGACAACATCTAAACCAAGTGTTAGCATAGGTAGGAAATTCGACGATAATATCCAGCATACCACTCTCATGTCCTGGTAACCGCTTCATTGGTTTCCACCCCTCTACGTTCACTTCGTCAGAACCCCAAACTCTCCCTTTCGCGTGCCTGTGGATTAAAATTTGAGGATCAAGGACTCCAGAACGTAGGGAGAGAGAACTCACGGGTCTAAGTCCCAAATCATCACAATCTCATCGTCACTTCCACTTGCCAGCCATCGACCTGAATGTGCCCAGCGTACCACAAGGACAGGCCCGGTGTGCATGGTTAGGGTGCATAGCGACTTGGGTGGTTTATTGGAGAGTTCGGAAGCGGGGTTCAAGATCGGTTTTGTGCTCCAAATGCGTATTTTTGCGTCCAAACCACCAGTAGCAATCCTTGAACCGTCAGGGTGAACATGTATCGAGAATATCGAGAGCCTCTTTGCGTTTTGGTCGTTCTTGGAAGAATCCTTATGCATAACCCATGCTGGCTTCGTGAAGTGCATCTCTGCTCAATTGGGATGCAGTCGAGAATCTGGTGCCGTAAAGATTCTGACCGGGCCCGTGGATTCCAGAGGCAGAGTGAATAGTTACTGCAGAGGCCTCGGGTAGTGTTGGTCACCGTCGTCGACGGTGAACTCGAGAAGACAGATCTGCCAGTGCATCACGTGACGGGTAAACAACCTTAGCGCGCGTCCTTATGGTTTGTGCAGTCTCTCTTAAACTCTGCTTTTCGCAAGATGTCCACACACAGTGTCACATCTCGCTATGGTCCCTGCTTACCACATGACGATCACAAATAGCCATTCTTTAACGACTATAAATTAAGGCCGCGCTACCCTGAAGCTTCGAGATAAGCTTAATAACCAAGTTCTGCTCGGAATTGCGCAACATCTGCTGGCTATGAGGACATTGATGAAGAACGCGAACTCGCCACCGGCAGGGCTTCTATCAGACTCTAAGCCATTCGGCCAACCGCACGTTGCTCTCTCTGTCAAGTTAAAAAATCTCTTCACACCTTTCATCGACCTTCAAATACATCGCTATCTGACAGTCCTCACCGTCATCATGGATTGGATAAACAGGGACCAGGACGCTTGCTATATAAACATCAAGGGAATTTTCAATGTTATGACATCATCAAACCTCTCAAAGAGATAATTCTCCACGGAAACATAACGTTTGCCCTTGTGACTTCGGCCGACTCCCCCCAAGCCGCCATCTAATCTTGCCGCATACGCCAGGTAGCCGCTGAATGGTGTGCTTCTTAGACTTCAGGCGCATGGAACCTGGTGCCTAATTATATTGGAAATATTTAAGCAGAGCACTTTCTTATCTGTGGAGATGAGCCACCGCTCTCCAGTTGCTTGCTTTTCGTCATGGTCACCACGGAGAAGCTAGAGAAGGATGCTACTCCTCGCGGCAGCCCGGGCTCTTCAATCAACGAGAAGAAAGAAGTAGATGCCAAGGCCTTCTCTATCTCAAGTGACGACCTCGTTGACGCAGAGCCAGAGCCTTTCAAGTTCACTCAGTGGCTGCTGGGTAGGACCAAGAAAGTCGACTCGGCTGCTACTGCGACCAGGTGCTCGGTATACGATGACCCCGATCTTGCGGAACATTACTGGCCGAAGGCTGACTATGAGAACATCCACCGTTTCGACCCTAAGGCTCGCTGGACTTACAAAGAAGAAAGGGTATGTACTTTGTGTTGCTCTGAAGGGCTCCTGTATTGACAGCTTCTAGGCTTTGGTCAGAAAAATCGACTGGAAGGTCATGTTATGGGGTCAGTGCCTATCCGCTCTGATGTCGCTTTGCTAACGAACTTGTCTGTTCCCATTAGCTGCCATAAGCTTCTCTGCCCTTAACCTTGACCGCAACAACTTGTCGCAAGCCAACACAGACAATTTTCTCCCCGATCTCGGCTTGACGACTAATGGTGAGCAGTAATACCTACTCTTGCTGATGGTCCAGCCTTCTGATCTCTCGTTAGACTTCAATCTAGGCAACACTATCTTCCGTGTTTCATTCTTGTGTGCCGAGTTACCCTCTCAGCTAGTGTCTAAAAGGGTCAGCCAACGCAGCACTAATCTCATTGACACGAAGCTTATGACAGACGTTTTTCAGCTCGGACCTGATCGTTGGATTCCGATACAGATGTGTCTGTGGTCAATTGTGACGCTCGCTCAATTCTGGCTTTCAGGGCGAAGCTCTTTCCTGGCCTGCCGCGCCCTACTTGGATTCATCCAAGGCGGGTTCATTCCCGACCTTATCCTCTACTTATCATGTACGTCGGTTTCCATTCTCTCAATCAAGCCTGCGATGTCATTAACACGGCCACGCAATATAGACTTTTACACTAAGAACGAGCTACCTTTCCGTCTCGCGTTATTCTGGATATCTTCAAACGTCTGCACGATCGTCGGCAGCTTTATTGCATTTGGCGTTCTTCGACTCAGAGGCCACCTCGGTAGAGCTGGGTGGCGATGGTTGTTCCTTGTGGAGCACGTCTTTCATCTGTCCTCTTTACTCCGCATCTGACGTTCTCTGCTTATAGGGGCCTCCTAACGTTCACGATTGGTGTGGCCACATTCTTCAGAATGCCACCGTCCCCTACCCAAACCAAAAGATGGTATTGCCCCAAAGGGTGGTTCACCGAGCGAGAAGAAGTGATAGCAGTTTCCCGTATTTTGCGCGACGACCCCACCAAAGGAGATATGCACAACCGCGAGGGGCTCACGATCAAGAGGCTCTGGACGGCTGTCTGCGATTATGATCTTTGGCCTTTGTATATCGCGTAAGCATGCATTATCCCTTCATTGCGTGGAGATGCTAACAATGGTTTCAGCGGCCTTATGTTTGGCATCCCTGTTAGCACTCCACAGACGTACTTGACACTATCCCTTCGCAACATTGGGTAGGTTCCCTGTAACCATAAACACTTGGTTAGGCGCTAATACACTGGCAGGTTCAATACATTCCAGACCAATTTGCTTGCAATTCCATCTAACGTCGCCGGAATGATAACCATGTTCCTCATTACGCTCTTATCAGAGACGGTAAATGACCGAACTTGGGTCGCCAGTCTGGAGAACCTTTGGGCTCTCCCATTCTTGATTTCACTTCTTGCACTGGATAACCCGAGTCCATGGGTCTACTTCGTAAGCCCAACACTCGTACATCAGGGACTTGCGCTAATATTCCAATTTGCTCAGGGCATAGCGTCGGGTCTCCTGTCGTACCCATACACGCACCCTATACAAGTTGCATGGTGCTCTCGTAACTCCGGAGCCGTCGCAAGTCGCACAGTCAATGCTTCATTGTACAACATGTTTGTGCAAGCGTCCGCCGTTGTCGCAGCCCAGATCTACCGCACAGACGACGCCCCGAAATGTAAGTGATAGCGCTGGATCCAATGGCCCTGCTGGTTTTCTTATCGTTCTCCCCCTAGATCGCCGTGGAAATGCTGTCCTTATAGGCATAACTTTGTTCAACATTCTCATCATGTATCCTGGCATCAAAGCATACTATGTCTGGAAGAACAAGCAACGAGATAAGAAATGGAATGCCATGACTTCGCAGGTAAATCCAATTGATCAACTTAGCTCTTCGCAAGTTCTAACCCTCGTAACAACAGGAAAAGGCCCACTATCTCAGCACTACAAAGGACATTGGAAATAGACGACTGGACTTCCGCTTCGCTCATTAAATACGGCGTTCACAAGGGTTTCCCGTGTAGATTAAGGAGTTTTATTATCCTGTGTACCATCCATTCTAAGCTAAATACAAATTCAGAAATTCAACCTCATTGCTAATCTTTCTCGAGTCATTCTGATTGCTCCCTTGCAAGGCGCTCCCAATAAGCGCCAAGATTTGGGCACCAGTACAGCCCCGAATCAAACAAAGACAAAGCCACAACGGGCCGAGACGCCTGAAAGTTAACTCGCGATTATCTTGTTCAGGCGCCTCAGGACCATAACCGCCTCCGACGGCAATCCGGAAGTAGAAACTGTCATATGTTCACCTCCAAGTGCAAGGATCATCAGGGGTAGCCGTCAAGGTTGCTACTCTACCTCGAACTACCATGTCAGATAATAAGAAGCAGGTTGTCGTCCTCGGTGCTGGTGAGTCTGGAAGTGTAGTGGCCAAACGGAACGAGCTGATCTTTCCAAGGCGTCGTTGGTCTTACGACCGCTTTGAAGATCCAGGAGGCTGGAGGATATGAAGTTACCATCGTCGCCGAGGTCATTCCATCCGATCCGAAGACAATTAGATACACCAGTCCATGGGCAGTGAGTGCAAGAGCTGGTCAAGCAAGAATCGGCCTTAGTGTTTATTGACAGGGTGCACATCACGTTCTCAATTGGACTGAGGACGATAGACAGCAGCGTGGGTGCATTCGTGATCAATACCAGACTTCTGCTGAACCATTGTCTCCAGAAATGGACATGGATACCTTCAAGATTATGTGGGAGATGTCCGAGCCTGGCTCTGATACGGAACATCTCTTCCTTCGCCTAGATCAGACGGAATACTTCAAAGCGAAAGAGTTCGTTCCACCACTGGAATGCATGCCCGATGTTGGTCGACTTGCCCCATCCACAGACATCGCCTGCTCACTATGCTCCGTAGTTCAAAATCATTGAGGCTGATCAGCTCCCACCCGGCGTCGTTTATGGCCTAAACTTCAAGACAGTCACAATTGATACACCTGTATACCTTCAATACCTTGCCGACCGTTTCACTAACAGCGGTGGCAAGATTGTCAAAGCCTCCGTCCAACACATCCAGCAGATAGTTGAGGGTGGTGCCAACATCTTCTCGAAAGACGGAGCGGCAGCCCCTCCCGATGCCGCTGTGGTTTGTACTGGTCTGGGAACGCGTTTCCTCGGAGGTGTAGAAGACAAGACAATGTTCCCTATCCGAGGGCAAACCGTCATTATTCGTGCACCTTGGGTGAGGTTCGGAAGAACCCTTGGCGAGCCGGATGGTACTTGGACATATGTCATCCCTAGGAGGAGTGGAGACGTGATTTTAGGCGGCAGTAAAGGTGTCAACGACTGGTATGCTGCTCACAGTTCAGTGTCAGGATTCTCCTAACATCGTTTTCCATCTCAGGTTTCCTCGTCCTCGCCCCGAAACGACACAAGATATTCTAGAACGCAACCTTGCGATGTGCCCAGAACTTGCTCCTCCAGAGATTCGGGAGAAGCGAACTCCTACGGTCGATGATCTTCTCCCCCTCATAGTCGAAGAAGGCTGTGGGCTTCGACCAGCCAGGAAAGATGGTATTCGACTCGAGATCGAATGGCTTCAAGCAGGCCAGAGCGGTAAGAAAGTTGCCATCCTTCATAGTTATGGGTAAGTGCCGAAATATCTCGCAGCCAGTACTTCCGGGCTGAATCTGTATCTTCCTTAGACATGGTGGCTATGGATATCAATCGTCTTGGGGTTCAGCGGAGATTGCACTCACTCTGCTACAGGATGCACTGAAATCGGCATGAATTCCACAAATACCGCATTAAATGTTGTATCAAGATGTCATTAAGCAATTATATATTCGAGTGGAGTTTATTGTAATAGGGTGGCGGTCTTGTTTATTCGCAAAGCCAGTCGTGTTTCAGCAGTTGTGCGGCAGTAGGTCGATCTTGCGGACGCAACTGAATTATGCTGTCAAGGAAATCCGCCAGCAAAGGCAGCGACGTTTCGTGCGCGAGAGAAGGCCTATACCGGCCTAGGACCGTTAACATTGGTTCTCCTCCCGGAACAAGGTTCGGATTCTTCAGTTTTCCTGAGAGAAAGAGGATTGGCTCATTGTCCATTTCCTATCCTCTGCTTTCACTTACCAGTCTTCATGTCAAACAACTTTTCGCTGTCCTTCCCACTCTCAAGCAAGTCCAGCGGGAAATGGTCCTTCTGAGCGAAGCACATCGTTTGCGTCGGGATGTCTTCCACTGGTGTCCAACGGTCGGTCTTTTCCAGTAAAAACATCGGGCCTCTGATGATTAGTTCGAAGGCCTGGAGAATGACGACGCGATATCAACGTCCACTACCAAGTCGAATCTTTGAGCGCTTACGATGACGCCTATATTCCAGATGTCTACTGCCCAAGTAAATGGGCCGCGAAGGAATACTTCAGGAGCTCGAAGGCCAAAAGGCTGAATGAGGCCATTGAAAGGCTGATCCACCCACATTGCTGGACCGCAACAATGAGCTCGAACATACACAAGGAAAAGCCGTGCTCGGAGACATACCTGACCCAAGGTCGCTCAACACCACAGAAGAAGGGCCAATTTGAAGACCTGACAGGTCAAAAGGAGACCCGTCGACTGGCAGTCCTTTGACGTTTTCTGGCCTTAGAAGGATGTTATCGTTCTTGATATCTGGAGTTTTTGCTCGTGAATATAGACGGCTTGACAACAGTGAAGATTTACCTGTATGAACGATGCCGCATTCGCTATGTAAGAAATCTACTGCACACAAGAGTTGCCGTATGATTTCTCTGCAGGCAGGCATAGGCCACATTTGGCGCTCTGGTAAAGGTGGCGAAAGCTTTTCAAGATTTTGCAGAGATGGTCCCAGCACATCGAGAACTGCACAGGCGTGAGCACCATGCCCACTCATAACCGTTTTATGATCGTGAAACTGCATAACATTCGGATGCGAGCCTGGTTGAGCAACCCTTTCCAGAAATTGGATCTCGCGCTGGGCATGTTTTCCAATCAGGGTAGCCTCAGAAGCAATGATTTTCACTACACATTAGCGACCGGTCTGCATATCTTCAGAAAGCCATACAGTTGACCGAGTTCCATATTCAGCCCCAAGTCGCGTTTGAAGGGAGTACCGCTCTGCAAGCAAGTCCCCGTTGTTCGCAGGATAATTCGATTCGGAGACGTAGCCCCTGAAGCTGCTCTGACCGAGCCTGGTAGCCTTGAGATTGATAGCTTCTGTTTCGAAGGGAAGAGTGACTTGCGAAAGCCTGAGAACATCTGATACTACTTAGTCGGCGCAAACAGGGAACCACATGCTCTCAAATGATTGTCTTATAACCCAAATGGTTTGTGGGCGCAAAGGCAGGGCTATCTCGTTTCGAGGACAACATTCTGTTCTGAAAGCCAATCCTACCGGGGCCTAGTGCACAATGACGCAGTAATGACACCCCGTATTTCTGAACAACTCCGCGTTAGGTAATTACGTATCCTTCATGAGGGGCACGGCTGCATCCTACGGTCACCAACTTCCACGCTGAAGAGTGGGTACTATTGACTCCGGGCATCCAAAATACAGTTCCTGAGAGTGTTTATGATATTTCTCAAGGGCAGCCAAGGCAGTGTCATGATGGGAGCGAGCGCCAGGCCGCGCTGGTGGTCCATGCGTAGTCTTGGTTGACACGAGCGGACTTTCAATGCAAACAGGCCAGGTTCCAACAAAGAGTGTTGTTCATTCCCTGTAAATCCCGTTCCTCCCTCCCTTATTCCGCCTCCTCCTTCCTTGAACCCGCTTTACCATGTCCGATAAACCCACTGGATATCGCGTAGAATATTCCGCCAACAACAGAGCCAAGTGCAAAGGTATGTAAATCAGTTACTGGGTGTTTGTTGACGGCAGTTCGAATAATTGTGGTCACGCACCCTTCCTTGATCTCGTCGGGGTTGAACCACTCACTGACGCACTGCATGCATAGGTCCCAAACCATGCCAAGGTTAGCTCAGCGCTACTAGCCACTCAAAATCGCGCTCACAGACGCGTAACTATGGTTCAGGAACTACTCTGACTAAAGGCACCCTTCGTTTCGGAAGTCTGGTCGACTTCCAAGGCCACACAAGCTTGTGCGTCAATCTCTACGCGTCTTCTCCTTCGTTGTGTATCCTAAACCTCTGCCACAAGTGCATGGCGCCACTGGGGCTGCGTCACTAAGAAAATCATCGAGAATGCGAAGAAGTCTCTTGAATCCGCTAACGAACTCGACGGTTACGATGAACTGAATGACGAGGATAAGGCGAAGCTCGATACAGCATGGGAGGCTGGTGAGGTTGCTGATGAGGATATCCCTGAAACTGCTAGGAAGCCAGAGGCGGAGGGCGATGAGGAGGAAAAGCCTAAGAAGAAGGCCACCAAGAAAGCTCCTGCTAAGAAGGGCGAGGATGCTGACGGTGAAGAGGCTGAAGAGAAGCCTAAGAAGTCGAGGGCGAAGAAGGCTAAGGTATAATAGCCTCATTGCCTAGTCTCTTTGAGATGATAGCTGACTTCATATACAGAAGGATGAAGAGGAGGCTGCTGAAGACGGCGAGGATGCTGAAGAAAAGCCTAAGAAGGCACCCAGGAAGGCCCGCGCAAAGGTTCTACCATTCCGCTTCCAATGGAACCCATTGCTGATACCTCCTGATTTCACAGAAAGCCGAGGTAGAGGCTGAAGATGATGATGATGAGGCTCCTGCACCTAAGAAGCGTGCCGCTCCTAAGAAGGCTGCTGCAGAGCCCAAGGCGAAAGTAGCTCCCAAGAAACGCGCAACAAAGAAGAAGGTTTGACCTGTCTTTTTCAACAAGGGTATTCGCGAACTGACTTCAACCTGTCATTCAGCCTGCAGAAGATGAAGGCTCTGGTGAAGACTTCAGCGCAGAGCTAGATGCAGTTCCTGCACAGGCCGACGATGACGAGGAAGACGTCGAGGAAGAGAAACCCAAGAAGAAGGCACCTGCTTCCAAGAAAGCAGCTGCTAAAAAGGACACCGCTGAAGAGAAGGCGCCAGCGAAGAAGCCCAGGTCAACGAAGAAGGTTGCTCCCAAGAAGGTACGAACACCCCTGACGACCTTGACCCATGTGCTTATTGCGATTACACACCAGGATGCTGATGGCGACGAGGAGATGGCTCCCGTGGAGGAGAAGGAGGAGGAAGAGAAGGAAGAGACTGGCAAGAAGCGCAAGGTAATATCAGCATCCATTGATCATTCGTTAAGGCAGCTACTGAGGTACTTTCCCACTCGACAGAAGCCCTCAAGTTCTGCTGCCACCAAGCCGGCCTCCAAGAAGGCTAAGCCCGCTTCCAGAGCCAAGAAGAGCAAGGAAACTGTTGAAGAGGATGAAGAGTGATCTACTTGCTCTTCCTTTACTTACCGAGGATACCATCCTTGCCTGTTCATAGTTATTTCTTTCATATTCGCTGCCGTACGCTTTCCTACCGCATGTATTTATTGCCCAAAAATCTCTAAAATCGTGCCAGTCGCGACTCCGTTCACGATCATAATCTTCGCCTGATTGTCGAGATAAGATCGCGAAAATCTTCGTCTTGTGTCAGAATTACCAAATAAGGGTCGCACATGTATTTTTTGACTCAACTTTTGACTCGAAAAATCGAGTCAGAAATTTTGATTGCATGCAAAGACTCTTTCGCCCTCTCATCGCCTTATCTCGACCACAATCATCACCATCCCCCCGATATCTCGTAGCACGACAACATCGACGCGTATTTGCTGCGAGAACAATGTCTTCCGAGGCGCCAGCGGATAACAAGCATAAGGACCTCGTCACCGGGGAACTGATCTCCAAGCAGTAAGTACCATCCAGATGGTGACTCGAGGTCGACAAGAAATGAATGTGGGTTGCGCAGAGAGCTCAAGAGGAGAGAGAAGCAAAGAGCGAAGGACGCAGCCAAGGCTAAGAAGGCCGCCGAAGCACCTGCTCCTCAGCAGGGTGGCGGAAAGGCCAAGGAGGAAGAGTTGAACCCCAACGTACGTTCCATACGACTCTGAGATGTACGAATCAGCACTCTAACATTCCTTCAGCAATACTATGAGCTGCGCTCAAGACAGATCCTTGCTCTCAAGGAGTCCCAGCAACCGAACCCCTACCCTCACAAGTTCCATGTCACTTCCTCGCTTAAGCATTATATCGAAGTATACGGCAAGGAGGGCAAGATTCAACCTGGAAACAAGCTAGATGGTGCAACAGAGAGCTTGGCTGGACGAGTGCATACTATCCGAGCCAGCAGTTCCAAGCTTATCTTCTACGACCTTCACGGCGAAGGCTTAAAGGTCCAAGTTATGGCCAGCCAAAAGTGAGCATATGCCCTTCAACTTTCCTAAATATATGCTTGACATACATTTTTCAGTGAGGCTGCCGATCCCGAAAAGTTTGCTTCCGTTCACGAACACATCAAGCGAGGCGATATCGTCGGTGTCACTGGTACACCCTCCCGCACCAAGACTGGTGAACTCAGTATCACCATCTCCCAAATTACCCTTCTCTCCCCTAACCTCCACCAACTCCCCTCCACCCACTTCGGTCTCAAGGACCAAGAAACCCGCTATCGCAAGCGCTACCTCGATCTCATCCTTAATGAGCAAACGCGCAAGATTTTCGTCACCCGTAGCAAGATCATCAACTACATTCGTAGATACCTCGACTCCTTCGGATTCATGGAAGTTGAGACTCCCATTACTTCTCTCCTTGCAGGAGGAGCAACTGCTAAGCCCTTCGTTACCCATCACAACGACCTTAATCTCGACCTCTATCTCCGGGTCGCACCTGAGCTTTACCTCAAGGAGCTTGTGGTCGGCGGCCTCGACCGTGTCTACGAAATTGGCCGAGTGTTCCGTAACGAACAGATTGACCTCACGCATAACCCTGAATTCACGATTTGTGAATTCTATATGGCTTATGCGGATATGGAGGATCTCATGGACATGACGGAGGCGCTGGTTGAGGGTATGGTCAAGTACCTGACTGGCGGCGAGACTAAGCTTGTCTTCCATCCCGATGGCAACAAGGGAGTTGAAGGCGCGAGGACGTATGAGCTTGAGTTCCAGAGGCCATGGAAGAGGTATGATATGATTGGTACCTTGGAGGAGAAGTTAAACGTCAAGTTCCCTCCTGGCGAGACCCTGCATACCGAAGAGGCCAACAAGTTCTTGAGGGAATTGTGCACTAAGGTAAAGTCTACTTTGACTACGCCATCTCCCTTGATACTCACCTTAATTTATTAGCACAACGTTGACTGCTCTGAGCCTCGCACAAATGCTCGCCTCCTAGATAAGGTAAGCATATAAGTTTTCTTACCAAAAAGCAACGGCTAATCTTGCGGATAGCTCGTAGGAGAGTTTATTGAACCCCTTTGCATATCGCCCGCATTCATTGGTACGCCTTCTCTCTTACCTTCTGCCTCTACCACTCCAGTGCTAACGTCCAATTCATAGTTGGCCACCCACAAGTCATGTCGCCTCTCGCCAAGTGGCATCGTTCCCGACCTGGTCTTTGCGAGCGCTTCGAGGGCTTCATGTGTGGCAAGGAGTTCTGTAATGCCTACACTGAGTTGAACGATCCGTTCGAGCAGAGGCTTAGGTTCGAGGAGCAGGTCAGGCAGAAGGAGCAAGGTGATGAAGAGGCTCAAGGTATTGATGAGACTTTCATTGACGCGTACGTGCCCGCTTCCAGAGATACAAGGGAACGAACTAACAGGCTTATAGACTTGAACACGGCCTTCCTCCTACTGGAGGGTGGGGCCTTGGTATTGACCGTTTGGTTATGTTCTTGACTGATTCAACGAGTACGTTTCTTCCCGTACCGCCTCCAAGAGTTTGCGCTAATGGTTGTACAAAGACATCAAGGAGGTCCTGCTTTTCCCCGCCATGAAGCCCCAAGAAACTGCACCACCTCCAGCGCCAGGGATGCATTCGCTTGGTCCCTCTGGACAAATTTAAAATACTTGTAGACGTGGTGGAACGGGAACTTGTAATCAATCGGATGACTCAAAATGCTAGATTAAGCCTTGATATTCTCTCCAAGGATCGAGCACCCTATGCACCCTAGCCTGAACTGCCCTGAACATCTCTCCACTGTATAGCGAGCTGGTCCCCGTAGATGATATTTTGCGTCTGCGCTGAGGTGCCTTGCAGACATGGACACCGTACAACCATCAAATGTCCGAATGGTCTCTACGAAGCTGACCTGGTACTTCTTCGCCCGGACAATGGCTTGACGTGCTCAGAATTGTTTGGACTAATGACTATCGTAAAAGGTTCAATATGTCGGGTGAATGGTGGGGGGAGAAGTTGGCATGGTGTGGGCGTGCCGTTGTTGGTGTCGATGGAAATATACAAGCTTATTCAAAGTTTATTGAAAACTTGGACAGAGGGCACGAATGAACAATTTGAATAAGTTCTAAGAAAAGTATCGTATACATACTCCCAATTTTAACCTCGCTTAGCATCTAACAAAGCAGTCTAAATCAAAGAGAATGAAAGAACATCCCGGCTTGTAACCGTCTGAAACCTCCGCGTCAATGACTCCACTCAATCCTTCATCACGACTTCCACTTCGTTTCAGGGACTTTATTTCACGTAGCCACCGTGGGTCAGATCTTCAAGCTTCAGAGCACATCCTTGAGGTCAATAATAAAAGCAAGGAAGCCATACGTTCCGAGGAATTTGACCCGGCTTCCACAGGCCAATACCTCCACTGCTTAACAATCTCCCCATAACTCTCCAATCTAGCTTCGTCCCCTATTACTTGTCCCGCTGAGTTCCCTACCTCAACTTCACGGGAGGTAGGCACACCTGAGGCTGCGGCCTCAAACGTAGAAGTTGTAAGCAGGAGACTCGAGAAATACGTACCCTTTTGCAAGATCTTTCCACCACACAACACCACCTCAGGGTGGCCATAGTACACTGGTAGCTCGAAGGTTGCGCTTTAGAGTTAAGAAACGCTGCCATGTTGCATCTACGTCGAGGGTGGAGAGGAGAAAGCCCAGTTAATTTGGACGCTCCGGTTGGGTATGTGTGTTTATTGCCGTTTCCAAAATAGATGGCGCGGCCAACAATCGACAACAAAAATGTCGAAAGGGGGCTGAATTTTAGAACACGAATATCTGAACAATTTCTCAGTCAATCTACTTGAAAATTGGTGCATTAAGCTTGTATAAAGTGTCTGCAGCGCGCCCCATAGTTACAATTAGGATTAAGATGATATTTCTCTACGCTGTCACATAGCACCCCTTCAACACAAGAAACATAAATAACTCGTGAACCCATGGTCCAAAACCCTTCAGCTGCAGGCATGCTACTCAGAAATATGTTTAAAATAGAGCCACATGCCCTCTGAGCTGGCTATTCGAGGTAGTAAAAACGAATTGAGACATCCTAGTTTTGGGAGAGAGGAAGACTTCCAAATTCGATCACCCAAATTCGATCACCCCCACTCCGCCACAATGGATACGGTTGCACATCTATCGAGTTTAAAGCTCGCTTTACAGCAGTCCAACGAACCGTCAAAATCCGGATTTACCCGATGAACTCTCTCTACACCGGCCTCGGTGCCGTGTTGAGAATCCTTGCTTGTCTAGTTGCTCCCAGGCAGTAGACGAGTGTCATTACAGAGTTTCCTGCTCTGTCTTTTTCTTTACCTTTCCTTTTTCGGTATCTTACTAAACATAGCCTGGAGACAAAGAGAGTATCCCGAGACAATATTTCTCAGTTTTACTCTCTCACTCTCCAGGTCAGTATACTTCGTGAAATAAGTTATATTCCTTGTATTTACTCTCTCACTCTCTAGTACATATAAATTTTCGCTACCCACCCACCCTTTTGTACCCTTTTCTTAGCCACCCGGAGCGCCCAAAAAATATATTCTCCGGCCGGTGTTTTGGGTTGCCAGGCCTTCGTGTCGGTGATCTGAACACTTGGCCTCTCCTAAACGTTCATTTGCGGCCAAGGATTTAGGTTCATTGGACAAGACTCAACCATTCAGCTATTAGCATGTACAAATTGATCTACCATGTGCTAAACGTCTTTCCTCACGCTGGTGAAGAAGTGCCAGCGCATCATCACTCACCACCTGCTACCAAGCTTCTAACTCTCCGCTACCCTTTATTTGAGCTCAGAGGACAGCTGAAACCAATTTCCAACGTCTCATAGCCAAAGACAGATATTGTACTTGGTGCAGATTCGAAGTTCACATCCTTGGGGTGATGGGTCTAATACACCAGAAAAATATATCTTTGAATTATCTCAGAGCAGCCGGATATAGATGGGGCTCGCTCGAGAGCCTATCTAGGGACAATTCATCTCACTGTCTGAAGATTGTCGGATCATTGTTTCACGAGTAATTGGTGTTCCAGTGGTCAGAGGGTGGGCGGGAGCAGCGAGACCAAGTATTTGGTTATCAAGTGTTCTAACTACGGGGCACGCTGCAGACACTTTATACAAGCTTAATGCACCAATTTTCAAGTAGATTGACTGAGAAATTGTTCAGATATTCGTGTTCTAAAATTCAGCCCCCTTTCGACATTTTTGTTGTCGATTGTTGGCCGCGCCATCTATTTTGGAAACGGCAATAATTCATTCAGTCTTACCATCAATGTTCAACGTTCAACGTTCAAATTCTGGTTGATCAGCTGAAGTCGCCTTATGTCTCTCCACTGTCTGGCGTCTAATCAACACGTGGTCCTTTGACAGCGTCAATTATCATCAGGCCTGTCGATGGGTTGACCTAGCACCATCGAACTTCAAGTTGACTGACCCCAAAACCATTGACTCCCTGCTTTCACGCCATCTCCAACGATGCCGAACCCCTTTCGCCGTCTCTTCAAACGCAAGCGGAAGGATGTCTCAAGCAGTGGGATCTCCGTATCAGGGCCCAGTACACCGCTCTCGAGTATGCGACACTCTCCAGCCTCATCTTCCTTACCATCGTTGCCTCTCGCCACTCCGAGCCATGATGCTGTTCAGCTCAAGACTTCAACAAATGGCTCTCCCAAGTCCCTCGAAACGACGACTCTTCCGCCCTCGGATATCCAACGCACAGATGCGCTAGCGCCACGATCAGTCATTGAATCCGACCTGATATCCCAGCAGCCCTCCCATGATAACTATGCACGAGCGAGTAGTGAATACTCAGAAGCTCGGACTACGAATAATCCCTATGAAGACAAAGACCGAGCTGAGCCAAGGGACCCCGAGAATGAAGAAATCGGGAGGCATTGCCGCAGCCCAGCCAATGACCCTGTGCAACACAAGGCGGCAGAGTTCGTTCCCCCCGAGAACCTCGAGACGAAACCTCTCCAGTCACCTAATATCCAACTCGCAGATACCCGTCCACTTACCGAAGCCACCTCGTCTGAATCCATGCCACAGCAGACTCTCGATAAGCACCCACCTGCATCAGAAGCAAATAGTCCGTCCCCTGACGCCCATGCAACCGTGACGTCCGACGAAATAGCCCGTCAAGCCGTGCCCGTGATCTCTGAGCGAGAGGAACCTAGCTCTACATTCGAAGGTTGGAACACTGGACCCTTACACTCTCCAGGTTCATCCGCAAACAAGCTAGCCTCGCATCTGACATCTGCCGCTCCAGCAAACGTAATTATCGCGAATAGCCAGCTGCATGCCGGGAGAGATCAAATTATCACCATCAATAACTTGAAGGACACACCCATATTGGTGAGCATTCACGCTCACTTCCTACAACTATTCAACTCACTAATAAGGAACAGCGTCAATTACGAACGGATCTCAACCCAATTCTGGGGGCAGCCCACGATTCTTGGGAAGCTGACCAGCGTTCCAAGTGCTTCGAGAACACCCGCGTACAGGTGTTGAATGACATCGACAAGTGGATCAGCGGTGATGGTAATCAGGCGCCAATATACGTGCTAGATGGCATAGCCGGCATAGGAAAATCGACGATCGCACAAACCGTGGCCGAACGAGCTGCCAAGGCTGGGATTCTCGGAGCAACATTCTTCTACACGAGGAATGAAGAACAAAGAATGACGGCGAAATATTTCTTTCCCACTATTGCATTTCAGCTTGCACGTCACAAGGAAGCTTTCTCTCTCCAAGTTTCCAAGGCCCTTGAACAGCACCCAGATGCAGCGCAGAAGACTATCAACCAGCAACTGTCCCTTCTTATCCTCGAACCCCTCCAGCACTCGTCGATTCCCACTGAACCATCTATCCTAGTTGTCATTGATGCACTAGACGAATGCAAACCAGACGAAGCGGAAACCCTCTTGACCCTTCTCGCCCAGAACATTCGTCACATGCCCCAACTCAAGATCTTTATTACTACTCGTCCCGAGTGGCATCTTCGAAGTGTTCTGGACAGGGATGCCACCAATCACGAGCTATTCCGGCTACACGCGATCGAGGAAACAATCGTTCAATCTGACATTCGGCTGTACCTCAACCACTTTCTATCTATTGAACGCGTTAAGACGCTGTTCCCGCATCGTCGACCGCCATGGCAGCCTACTGCAAAGGAAATGGAAATGTTATGTGGTGTTTGTGGAACACTCTTCATCATTGCATCCACAGCTGAAAAGTTCATTTTCGATACTAAACGCATGAACCCCGGAAAGCAACTCGCACGCCTCCTTGAGGGTGTTTCATCCACCGACTTCTCTGGATCGAAACACACAAATGCAATGGATAGGTTCTACATTCAGATCATCCGTTCCGCCGCTCCGGATGATCTTGACGAAGGTGATGATTGGACAAATCGTTATCAGGCTGTGGTTGGAGCAATCATCGTTCTTCAAACACCTCTTCCATGCTCAGCGCTCGTAGCACTCCTTGACATACCAGTGGATAGCGCCGACATCGAGGAAACCCTCCTCCACCTCCATTCTCTTGTCGCACCAACCGGCACCGATTTGGTTTTTCGGGTGCATCACAAATCATTCCCCGACTTCATCACAAACAAGGATCGAATCCAGCGCGCTTTGGGAGCGGACGCCGTGGGTCTAACTTCAAAGTTCTTGATTAATACGAAAGCACAACATCGGCAGATTGCCACTGCTTGCCTGCGCATCATGAACAAGCAACTGAAAGAAAATGTAGCGGACCTGACTTGTCAGGACTGGTACAAGGATAAAAGCGAGATCCAGAAGCTCAAGGATTGGCGGGTTTCGGAGGAACTCGCTTACGCCGTTAGATATTGGGCCTCACACCTGCACGCGGCAGAGGAACTGGACAATAAGCTCAAGCAAGAGCTCAGCCTGTGGACGTCGAAATACATCGTGGCATGGCTGGAAGTGATGTGCATACTAGACCTAATCAGTCATGCACATGGAATATTAGAGAAGGCGCTAAACACTTTAGTGAGTGTCTCTGTACGGGAGCATAGATAACATATTTAGGGTTTTATTGATAAATGTATTCCAGGAGGGACACAAGGGAGATTGGACCGACCGAGCAGCAATCAATGTGTTAGTCTATGATGCAATGCGACTTGTGTTACAGAGTGGCGAGGTCTTGAAGCTGTCACCAATGCATGTTTATTGGTCAGCCATGCCGTTTTCTCCCAAGAAAACGGCCATGTCCAGCATTTACACAATGACGAGAAGTTTAAAGGCTCTATCCGGGGTAGAAGAGAAGTGGAACCCCATGCTTGCCACTCTCAGTGGCCACTCAGGATGGGTCAATGCTATTGCATTCTCTCCCGATGGCACAAGACTTGCATCGGCATCTGTAGACAAGACAGTGTGGCTCTGGGAAGGAAAGACAGGTGGACACATAGCCACTCTCAGTGGTCACTCATCCACTGTCAATGCTGTTGCATTCTCTCCCGATGGCACAAGACTTGCATCAGCATCCGATGACAACACAGTGCGGCTCTGGGAAGGAAAGACAGGTGCACACATAGCCACTCTCAGTGGCCACTCATCCCTGGTCAATGCTGTTGCATTCTCTCCCGATGGCACAAGACTTGCATCAGCATCCGATGACAACACAGTGCGGCTCTGGGAAGGAAAGACAGGTGCACACATAGCCACTCTCAGTGGCCACTCATCCACTGTCATTGCTGTTGCATTCTCTCCCGATGGCACAAGACTTGCATCAGCATCCTATGACAACACAGTGCGGCTCTGGGAAGGAAAGACAGGTGCACACATAGCCACTCTCAGTGGCCACTCAGGATGGGTCAATGCTGTTGCATTCTCTCCTGATGGCACAAGACTTGCATCAGCATCCGATGACAACACAGTGCGGCTCTGGGAAGGAAAGACAGGTGCACACATAGCCACTCTCAGTGGCCACTCATCCAGGGTCAATGCTGTTGCATTCTCTCCCGATGGCACAAGACTTGCATCAGCATCCAATGACGAGACAGTGCGGCTCTGGGAAGGAAAGACAGGTGCACACATAGCCACTCTCAGTGGCCACTCAGGATGGGTCAATGCTGTTGCATTCTCTCCCGATGGCACAAGACTTGCATCAGCATCCGATGACAACACAGTGCGGCTCTGGGAAGGAAAGACAGGTGCACACATAGCCACTCTCAGTGGCCACTCATCCTATGTCAATGCTGTTGCATTCTCTCCCGATGGCACAAGACTTGCATCAGCATCCAATGACAAGACAGTGCGGCTCTGGGACAAACAGCACAATTGTTGCACTGTTTCCTTAGGCACCCAATTTATGTCAATTTTTTCTATCACATTCTTTCCCAACCATTCTCAATCTCCTGCCAAACTTGATATTGTTGTCGCTGATTTCACCCAACCAGACACATCTGTTCACCCCTTGTGTGCCTTGATAGCTGTACAAAGGATGAACCCCCCCCCTATTCGGTCTCATCGCCATGAAACTGTTACCTGGCCATGAATGTATTACTGCTCCAATTTGCTGGTTCCCTCCCCATTTGCATGTCACTGCCGTTTCACTTGACCATACAGGCTCATTAATAGTGGTTGGCTGTGAGGGTGGGACTGTTCTTCTTCTCGATATATCCTCAGTTTCTTTTTCCTTCTGAATTCTATCAATTGCTGCACATTTCTCATTCAGCATAAGTATCTGTAATTCTCCTCAACCATACCATTTATGATTCACCGTTCCCTCTACAAGCTGATTTTGGTCTGGTATATCCAATACCCTTTGATCTTTCATATCCAATTACATTTAGTAATGTAATAACAGCGGAAGTTCTCAACATAGCAGAGCACATGAAAGAGGATAGAAAAACGGCTACATCAAACATCCCAACTCAGTTCCTCTTTGTAAACGTGTTAGCGCTTTTGAATCCGCAGCTCCACATCTTCTACCCCGTTCGCTCTATCCCCCTCGTCTCATCTCACGGGCAAATGGAGTATGAATGCACACAGCCCGAGGCGAACATCCACACATGAAACTCTAGGACGGTGTGCCACACCAATCACTGTGTACGGAAACCGTCTCGTCCTACAAGTACTAGGTGAGCGTGTGTTGCACCGAGGACAGCTAAAGTTGACGAACCGTGTTGAATGGGAGACTGCGACTGGTCGAGTGTGAGGAGTACCACGCAGAGCAAGCAGAATCAATCGAGCCTCCGGTTTCTTGAATATCTCAGAAGGTGGGTCGAGCTCCCGAGTTCTCAGTAGTGACAAATATCTCATCTGACATAAAACCATCAGACTGTATGAACGGGCCGATAGCAAAATAACTTACACAGATTCGCAGAATCATAGGTTCGTTGCTGTCATGCATTGTTGATGGTAAGAAGCTCGCTGAACCGCGGCGACGAGACGGCTGAAGGCGTGAATGACCTAAATACCAGGTTAGGAGGTCAAACATGAAAACCAAAAGCGGAAGCACACATACGTTGGCGGAGAACGACTCAGCAAGCCGACAATCATCTGTTGGTGACGACGACATCGCAAACCGTTCATGTTCTCAGGCAGAGTCATGCCATGAGGTATCCTTCCCTCGTAAAGTGGCCAAAATCAATCTTGACGCCGTCGAAATCGCGGAAATCCCTAAACGAGCTGCCAGCAAAATACAGAAAACTACGGGATAAAATCTGCGTCAGTAACGGCAGCGGGGACCAGAAGATTCATGAAAGATTTACCTCATAGCCCGCCTTTGCAATACCAAGCTTTCACGAGGAGTAGCTAATGTTTTGCTCTAGCAATAGCATATTCCGCAGAGAGCGTCCTGTATACCCACGACAAATTCGGCGAGAGGTTTTGCTCGTCATGTCAAAAGCGTCGTCCTTCAGCTACATCTAGTGTTCGTGGGGGAGGAGATACGTTCGTTGCAACAAAAAGGAGAGTGGTCTGTGAACGGTAGGTCAGGATTATAGACCAAGGAGTCAAAGTACGAATAATCAAGGACTCGCCTATTATGTGCTGCTCGCCATTAAGTTGTCAGAACTGCAACGCCCTGTCGTCCATGTCGCTCTCCTTCTGTGATCGGCTCGATCTCAGCAGATATAGCTGAGATGCAACCAGAAATGAACGCACACAGGTGGCGGCCGACCTTGCAGATCATCCGAGCTTCTTGATTCATTGGAGTTGGGGGCTCTCGGTGTTGAACATTTGCATGCCAGATGTTGGGAACTGTGTGGAGTCAAGCAGCGACACTCCCGTGCACGCTCCTCCAGAAAATCCTACACAAAGAAGTAATTAGCTCTTGAATATGCGAGCGGAAGAACCAATACTGACCCTTCTGGCGAGGCCGCCCCGCTCAACACCGTCATACCCAAGCTCCCTGCCCTGCATGGACCGTAACCATTTGCCCACGCCCGAAAAGCCCGTCAGGACATGCGTGCTCAGGGAATTCGCCCTCGAAAGGGTATAGTTCTCCTTACACGCTCGATCATGAAGTCGGACTGGTAAGGCCGGCATCGACCTGGAGGAACAGTGTAAGGTCATGTCCAATGCAACGAGTAGAATAAGGGGTACGAACCTCACTGTGAGGGTAGCTCAGCCTTCCCCCTAGGTATATCTTGTGCCTGTCTTTGGTTTCTCGTCAGGCTGGCATGGCAGGTGTGGTAGGGTTCCTTTAGATATGACGCGTTGGTTAAAGTACGATTGAAGAAAGGTAGCTTAGCAATTCAAAATCGATTAGCAGGGCGCGTTCGACGTGATTACCGAAACACAAACTAGACAGCTTCTTGAAACCATTCTACCCTTAAAACACCACTTCCTACGCGATGTTGGTTGCTCCTCAATTCGCCCGAAAACTTGAGCCACTTGGTAGGCATGCCATAACGGACGTCAGGGCTCGGTAGAGGGAAATATGCATAGGTCAAGATAGGTTACAGCATGATTCGGGGGTATCGAACCAAGATTGACTGTTGAACGTTGAACGTGTATGTAGTTGTTGAGGGATAGTTCAACCGATCTTGAGGCGAGGTCTGCAAGACACAAGTTGAGTTCTACTCAGCGTTCAAGTAAGAGAAGCTTAGAGGAAAGGAGAGAAGAGGTGGAGGAATGAAAAGACACGAACTATGAAATATCTCCTGCTGTATAAGGATGGACTTAAAGCTAGAATGCAACATATGCTGGGTTGCCGAAGACGCCTACTCTTCAAATCAGTATGTGGTTGGTAGCCAAGAGACTGTGCTTCCTCACTCCCGACGTCATCAAGTTGGGAGAGATTGAGCTGAGGCTTCAATGAAATCTTGACTCGGGATTATTGAATGTTTTCAACCTTGAGAGCTGCTAGCGCTGAACAGCGAGTTCGAGGCCGTGTCACTTGACTGGGCCGCGTTGAAGACTCTAGGGGGTCGACAGGGGTTTCATGTTAGTAGGGTCTGGAATGAACTCACGCCTTGCCGCCGGCTTTGTTCAAGCAGATAGAGTAACTCGAGCAGAAGCTTAGTCATCCCCAGTCAAGACAGAATCTGCCCTCAAGGAGTCGAACCCCTGCCCTCACAAGTTCTATGTCACTTCTTCGCTCAAGAATTATATTTAGGCTCACGGCAAGGGCGGAAAGAGTTATTTAACCAAGCTCCATGGCGTAACAGAAAGCTTGGCCGGCCGGGTACATACTATCTGAGCCAGCGGTCTCAAGCTCATCCTCTACCGCCTTCATGGCAAAGGCTTGAAGGTCCAAGTTATTGCCAGCTCAAAGTGAGTATACGCCCGGTTATTTCCGTGTTATATGCTTGACATATGCTCTTCAGTGAGGCTCCTGATTCCGAAAGATGTTTCCCTCCGTTCATGAGCAAATCAAGCCAGACGACACTGTCGTCATCTCCCAAACTATCTTTCTCTCCCCGGACCTTCACCAACTTCCCTGCGCACACACTTCGTCCCGAGGACTAAGAAACCCGTTGCCGCACACGCTACCTTGACCTCATCCTCAATGAACAAACTCGCAAGATTTTCGTCACCCGTAGCAAGATCATCAACTACATCCCTCAATTCTTCAACACCCTCGGATTCATGGAAGTCAAGACTCCCATTACTTCTCTCCTTGCAGGAGGAGCAACTGCTAAGCCCTTCGTGACCCATCACAACGACCTCAATCTCGACCTCTACCTCCGAATCGCTCCTGAGCTGTACCTCAAGCAGCTCGTGGTCGGTGGCCTCGACCGTGTCTACGAAATTGGCCGAGTGTTCCGTAACGAGCAGATTGACCTCTTGCATAACCCTGAATTCACGATTTGTGAATTCTATGTGACCTATGCGGACATGGATTCATGGAAGCACTGGTTGAGGGTATGGTCATGCACCACACTGGTGGCCGGACTAAGCGTGTGTTCCAACCCAACGGAAACAAGGGAGTCGAGGGTGCGAGGACGTATGAACGAGGCCGTGGAAGAGGTTTGATATGATTGGTACTCTGGAGAAGTTGGATATCAAGTTCCCTCCTGGCGAGACCGTGGATGATGCAGAGGCTAACAAGTTCTTGAGGGAATTGTGTACTAAGGTATAGTCTTCTCCGGAACCACGCATTCTAGCTTTTTATTCACCTTGACTCGTTAGCATAATGGTGACTGTTCTGAGCCTCACACAAATACTCGCCTCCTAGACAAGGTAAGCATATAAGTTTTCTTACCAAAAAACAACGGCTAATCTTGCGGATAGCTCGTCGGAGAGTTTATTGAACCCCTCTGCATATCGCCCGCATTCATTGGTACGCCTTCTCTCTTACCTTCTGCCTCTACCACTCCCGTGCTAACGTCCAATTCATAGTTGGCCACCCACAAGTCATGTCTCCTCTCGCCAAGTGGCATCGTTCCCGACCTGGTCTCTGCGAGCGCTTCGAAGGCTTCATGTGTGGCAATGAGTCCTGCAATGCTTACACTGAGTTGAACGATCCGTTCGAGCAGAGGCTTGGGTTTGAGGAGCGGGTCAGGCAGAAGAAGAGAGATAAGGAGGCTCAAGCTAGTGATGAGACTTTCATTGACGCGTGCGTATCTACCTCTAGGAAATACCAAGGAATGAACTGATTATGTTATAGGTGGGGTGGGGTTCCCGTAGTTGTGACGCGTTGGTCGGGGGATGATTGAGGAGAGGGAGCCTAGCAATCCAATCTAGATGAGCGGGTGTGTGCTACACGGCTCCCGCAAACACGACCTAGATGGCTTCTTGAAACCATTATCTACCTTTAAAATTCAACTTCCTTCGCGACGTCGGTTGCTCCCAAATCTGCCGGAGAACTTGAGATATCTTGGTAGACATGCCAAAACGGGCCTCAGGGCTCGAGAGAGGGAGATGTACATGGGTACGGATAGGTGACGGCTGAGTCCTGGAGGTGTTGAACTGAGAGCGACTGTTTTGTACTTGATATAAGTTATTGAAGGATAGTTCCACAATTTCAGGAAACAAGTCGAGCTCAGCAGCTAAGAAAGAGAGGCTTAGAGGAGAGGGGAGAAGAGGGCGAGAAATCAAAAACACGAACCAGAAAAATATTCCCTGCTGTATGAGGATGTGCTTGAAGAAGATAACCACATAAATCGCCCAAAAACTTGAAGTTACAAGGTAGGCATCTCCGAACGGCTGGAGAAAATGTATGTGGGACAGCAGAGTCAGACGAGACCATTTAGGAGTGGAAGATCAACATGGCTGAGCAACAAGAACTTCAGTTCCTGGACATGGAAGTTGGCCCTATAGATGAAAGGTGAATTCCTTGGTTTGAAGGGAGGAGTGTGCTTCGAATTGGGTGGAAGTGATGAAAGCGGACACAGAGTTTGGTCCACACCGAGAGCGGTCTTTGATGTGCTACATTATCGTCCTCGTGCCACTGGGCGTCAATTCAATTGATGGACCCTACCCACCACCATTGGAGTCTAATTCAATTGTTTTCAAGTATTCTCTGACCCAGCAGTCTGCATTCTGGCCGTCATGTCAAAGTTCCCCGACCGTCCTGAAGGCAAGCAGAACGCTACCCTTGCACAAACCAGTGAATCCCCTGCATCTCGCCCCGATACACCCCTTGCGCGTTGGCCAAACCCAAGTGGACTCTCGCTACCGTCACTACTTGCCAACCCGAATCACGACTTTGCCCAAGAAAAGACTGAAGCTTCTCGGTCTCGCGCGCACGCTGAAGCAGCGCCTCAGACATCCCAATCCGACTCGACCCAACTCGTAGATGGGCTGGCGCCGAGAGCGCCTGTTACATCTGAATCCATCTTGCAGGAGGGCACCGATGATCACGGTCAGGCGAATGGTACGTAGTCTGAAGCTCGGACTATAAGTATCTCTAAAGCAGTCGTAGATCAAGTCGAACCAAGGAGAGAGAAGAGGCGACTTTCCAACAGCACAACCAGTGACTTTATCCAACACAAGAGGGCAAAGTTTCCTGCCTCAGAAGATGTCGAGATGTCCCCTCTCCAGAACTCCCATATCCAACCCAAAGATACGCTAGCCCCTGCAACAGCGACACCGTCCGATGACCCATTAGGAGCAGATGGGTCATCCCCTAAAGCACCATTCGTGCACCCAGCTATGCTTGTCACGTCTCGCCAGGAGGGACGTAGCTCTTCACTCCAGAGCAACGATAGCAGAGTCGTAGGCTATTCCACGGGTTCATCCTCCAAGGAGCCGGCGGTGCATATCAACTCTTCTGCTCAAGCAAACTTGACTATTACGAATAGCCACTTGCACGCTGGGAGGGACTTGACCCAAATTGTTCTCACAACCAATAAGGATTCACCGATACTAGTGAGGATTCACGCCTAATTCTTACGACCATTCATGTTACTAACAAGGAGCAGCGCCAACTACGAAGAGATCTCAACCCGGTCGATGGCGCGGCCCACGATTCTTTCGAAGCTGATCAACGATCCAAGTGTTTCAAGAACACCCGGGTACAGGTGTTGAACGATATCGAAAATTGGATCGACGGCGACGGTAATCAGGCGCCAATATACGTGCTCGATGGCATAGCCGGTATAGGGAAATCGACGATCGCACAAACCGTGGCCGAACGAGCTGCCAAGGCTGGCATTCTCGGAGCAACATTTTTCTACACGAGGAATGAAGCACAAAGAATGACCGCGAAATACTTCTTCCCCACAATTGCATTTCAGCTTGCTCGCTACGACGATTCGTTTGCTCGCCAATTGACGACGGCCCTGGAGCACCATCCGGATGCAACACAGAAGACTATCAACCAGCAGCTGTCCCTTCTCATTCTCGAACCCCTCCAGCGCTCATCGATTCCAAACGAACCATCCATCCTAGTGGTCATTGACGCACTAGACGAATGCCGGAATGACGAAGCCCAAACACTACTATCCCTTCTAGCCCAGAACATCCGTCATATGCCTCAGCTCAAGTTCTTCATTGCCGCTCGTCCCGAGTGGCATCTTCGAACTGTTCTAGACAGCGATTTCAATCACGAGCTATTCCGATTACATGAAATCAAAGAAACAATTGTTCAATCTGACATTCAATTGTTTCTCAAAGCTGCCCTGTCCGTCGAACGTGTTGAGAGCTTTTTACCAAACCGTCGACCTCCATGGCGGCCTAGTGCAAAGCAAATGGAAATGTTATATGATGTTTGTGGAACACTCTTCATTGTTGCATCCACAGCCGAAAAGTTCATTTTCGACACTAAACGCATGAACCCTGGCAAACAACTCACACGCCTCCTTGAGGGTGTTTCATCAACAGACATCTCCAGCTCGAAATACACAAATGCAATGGATAGGTTCTACATCCAGATCATTCGTGCGGCTGCCCCAGACGATCTTGACGAAGATGACGATTGGACGGATCGCTATCAGACTGTTGTTGGAGCAATCATTGTTCTCCAGACACCTCTACCTTGCTCAGCGCTCGCAACACTACTCGACAAGGATAGCGCTGAAATCGAGGAAGCTCTCCTCCACCTTCATTCTCTCGTCGCACCAACCGGCAGAGATTTGGTATTTCGGGTGCATCACAAATCATTCCCCGACTTCATCACAAACGAAGAACGAATCCAGCGCGCTTTGGGAACGGAGGTAGATCCAACTCGGAAATTCCTGATCAACACAAAGGCACGACATCGGCAGGTTGCCATAGCTTGCCTTCGCATCATGAACGAGAATTTGAAAGAGAATGTAGCCGACCTTACTTGTCATGACTGGTACAAGGATAAAAGCGAGATCCAGAAGCTCAAGGGTTGGCGGGTTTTGGAGGAACTTGCTTACGCCGTCAGATATTGGGCCTCGCACCTGCACGCAGCGGAGGAACCGGACGAGAAGCTCAAGCAAGAGCTTAGCATATGGACATCAAAATACCTCTTGGCGTGGCTGGAGGTAATGTGCATGCTGGACCTGATTAGTCACGCACATGAAATATTAGAGAAAGCGGTAAACACTTTAGTGAGTGTCTCTGCGAAAGCATTTAGCCACATTGTTTCAGAATGTTACTGATAAATGTGATCCAGGAGAGATACACGGAAGAATGGATAGAGCGAGCTACAGTCAAAGTGTTGCTCTATGATGCAATGCGACTGGTGTTACAGAGTGGCGAGGTCTTGAAGCTGTCACCAATGCATGTTTATTGGTCAGGCATGCCATTTTCTCCCAAGAAGACGGCCATGTCCAGCATTTACACAATGACAAGAAGTTTAAAGGCTCTATCCGGGGTAGAGGAGAAGTGGAACCCCATGCTTGCCACCCTCAGTGGCCACTCAAGTTTGGTCAAAGCCATTGCATTCTCTCCCGATGGCACAAGACTTGCATCAGCATCCTCTGACAAGACAGTGCGGCTCTGGGAAGGAAAGACAGGCGGGCACATAGCCACTCTCAGTGGCCACTCATCCACTGTCAATGCTGTTGCATTCTCTCCCGATGGCACAAGACTTGCATCAGCATCCTCTGACAAGACAGTGTGGCTCTGGGAAGGAAAGACAGGTGCACACATAGCCACTCTCAGTGGCCACTCATCCACTGTCAATGCTGTTGCATTCTCTCCCAATGGCACAAGACTTGCATCAGCATCATATGACAAAACAGTGCGGCTCTGGAAAAGAAGGACAGGTGGACATATAGCCACTCTCAGTGGCCATTCATCCTATGTTACAGCTGTTGCATTCTCTCCCGATGGCACAAGACTTGCATCGGCATCTGTAGACAAGACAGTGCGGCTCTGGGAAGGAAAGACAGGTGCACACATAGCCACTCTCAGTGGCCACTCATCCTGGGTCAATGCCATTGCATTCTCTCCCAATGGCACAAGACTTGCATCAGCATCTGCTGACAGCACAGTGCGGCTCTGGGAAGGAAAGACAGGTGCACACATAGTCACTCTCAGTGGCCACTCATACAGTGTCAATGCTGTTGCATTCTCTCTGGATAGCACAAGACTTGCATCAGCATCCTATGACAAGGCAGTGTGGCTCTGGGAAGGAAAGACAGGTGCACACATAGCCACTCTCAGTGGCCACTCATCCACTGTCAATGCTGTTGCATTCTCTCCCAATGGCACAAGACTTGCATCAGCATCTGCTGACAACACAGTCCGCTTCTGGGAAGGAAAGACAGGTGGGCATATAGCCACTCTCAGTGGCCACTCATCCTATGTCAATGCTGTTGCATTCTCTCCCGATGGCACGAGACTTGCATCAGCATCCTCTGACAAGACAGTGCGGCTCTGGGAAGGAAACACAGGTGCACACATAGCCACTCTTAGTGGCCACTCATCCACTGTCAATGCTGTTGCATTCTCTCCCGATGGCACAAGACTTGCATCGGCATCTGTAGACAACACACTGTGGCTCTGGGAAGGAAAGACAGGTGCACACATAGCCACTCTCAGTGGCCACTCATCCCCTGTCACAGCCATCGCATTCTCTCCTGATGGCACAAGACTTGCATCAGCATCCTCTGACAAGACAGTGCGGCTCTGGGAACAGTGGGAAGGAAAGACAGGTGCACACATAGCCACTCCGAGTCTTAGTGGCCACTCATTTTATGTCAATACTGTCTCACTCTCTCCCGATGGCACAAGACTTGCATCGACACCCTATGGCAAGACAGTGAGGCTCTGGGGCCCAGGCCAACAACACAATTGTTGTACTGTTGCTTTTGACATCCAACTTACATCAATTCTTTCTGTCACATTCTTTCCTGACCATCCTCAATCACCTCCCAATATGTTTTTCATCCAACCCGACATACCTGTTCATCCGTTGTGTGCTCTGATAGCCGTACAGCGAGTGCACCCCCCTTTATTCGGCCTCATTGTCATGAAACTGTTACCCAACAATGAATGTATTACTGCTCCGATATGCTGGTTCCCTCCGCATCTGGAAGTCACCACTGTTTCGCTCGACCATACGGGCTCATTAATAGTGATTGGCTGTCACAATGGAAATGTCCTTCTTCTTGATATATCTTCAGTCTCTTTTCCCTTCTGAATTCTATTAATTCCTACCCAACTCTCATTCAGCATATGTATCTATAATGTTCCTCTATATAAATATGCTCAAGTTGTTGGCGCCTTGGATCCGTGAACTGGCGCCCCGTTCGCTCCATCCCCCTCATCGTCTCATCTCGCGGGCACATGGAGTACGGATGCACACAATCGGCGGAGAACGTTCGGACATGAGGCTCTACAGGGCGGGCGTAGTGCCACAGTAATCTCTGCGTATGGACACCGTCTTATCCTACATGAATTAGCTATGCGTGTTTCCCATCGAGTTACGTACAATTCAATGAACTGTATTCACTAGGAGACTGCGACTGTTTAAAGACCGAGGAATACCATGCAGAGGAAGCAAGATCGATCGAAGACCCAGAATTCTTGATTGTCTCTGAAGACGGGTCGAGCTGCCGAGTTCTCAGGATCGGTGGTCATCTCACCTGAAAAAATATACCATCAGACTGTATGAGGAGGCCTATAGAAAAATAACTTACATAGATTTACTAAACCATAGGTTCGTTGCCGTCATGTCCTGTTGATGGTAAGAAGTTGGCCGAACCGCGGCGATGAGATATAAAAGGCATCAAGGACGCAAACATAGTAGATCAAGCTTGAGAGCGTAGGCAGAGGAGCACATACAGTGGTGAGGTCAGTACTAGTCCAGCAAACCGACGACCATCTGTTGGTGACAACGGCGTCCCAACTCGTCCACTTCCTCGGGCAAAGTCATGCTACGAGGTATCCTTCCCTGGTAAAGTGGCCTAGACGTCCTCCAAAATCGCGAACATCCCCAATTGAGGCGCCAGCGAATACAGCAAGCCAAACCACGGGATGAATTCTGCGTCAGTAAGGACACGGTACATCCACGGGCGTAGTCCTTCCGCTACATCTGATGTTAGAAGGGGAGGAGGTACTTTCCAATGCAGAAGATAAGAGCGGTCTGCACCGGTGGCGCCCCGTACTGCCGCGCCGAGGTTGATGAAGGGTTTTGCTCGTCATGCCGAGGGCGTAGTCCTTCAGCTACATCTAGTGTTCGAGGGGGAGGAGTTGCATTAAATGCAGAAATAGAGCAGTCTGCAAGCAGAAGGTCAGGATCCTGGGCCAAGTAGTGAGATCACGAAGAATTGGTAACCCACCTAATATTTGCTACTCGTCATTAAGTTGTTATAACCGCAACGCCATTGCTGTCATCCTTCTGTGAAGGATCCCATCTCAGGATACATGGAGCTGAGATATAATCAGAAATGAACGTACACATACGACAGCCGAACTAGCAGATAATCTGAGTCTTTAGATTGGAAGGGTGTGTGCGACGTGAATAGCGGAAACACAAACAAACAGCTCTCTTGCAGCACTCTCAACTCCCTTCGTGATGAGGTTGGCTGCTCCTCACTCCGCGCGAAAACTTGAGGCAACTTGGTGGGCATGCCCGAATGGACCTCGGGACTGGGGAGAGGGTTATATCGAGGGATCCGGAGGCGTAAAACTGAGAGCGGGTTTTGGACGTGATAGGTAGATGTGGAAGCTTGAAGAATGACCTGCCAGTAAACAGAAAGCGAAGAAGAGTACAAACTAGCACATAAGCCGCAGTGAAGCCCATGGCAGAAATAGAGGTGATTTGTTCCTCACCCCGACGTCATCAAACCAAGTCGCCTCAGCCTGGATGACGTCTTTCAATCTCGCCCGGGAAATCCATTTCCCTTTCTGTCTGTAGACATGTACGACCATTGACCGAACTTTTACACCGAATGGAATTGATGTTTGTCTGACGTCTGCAAAATTGAATGACTTCAAAGCTTCAATATCCAATGTCCGTATCATTTTCTTCTTCTATACGTTCTAGCTGGGTATATAGGTGCAATAAATACTCTGTACTGTTCGCCAAGGCAATAAGCACCAAGTACGTATGTCAAACAAGATACATACTCTAGTCACTCTTGTCCGACTCAATCGCCTCATCCAACCCCTTATCCAACATCGCCTTCGCCTCCTTGCTCAACCTCTTCGCGCGCGCAAAGATCCCAACCTCCTTATCCCGAATAAAATTAACAATAACCATAGGCCACGACGGGTGCGAGGGTATATTATCGTAGAATTCCGGTGCCATTGCTCGAAGGGCAGGCAAGCGAGTCCAGGGGATGGACGGGAAGTCATGATGTTCGTTATGGTATCCAACCTGTTCGCAGTCGTCAGCATAAACTCAAAACAAGGTACAGAATGAAGCTTACGTTGTAAGCAAGAACGTTCAGTGGGCCGTAGTAACTGTAGGTTTCCTGCTCCAGACCATCCCAGAGGTAATGCTCAGCAATAAAGTGGCCAGCACATGGATGCAAGCTTCCAGCGAAGAAGCTGCTAGCAATGAGGTAAATAAGAGGCTTGACACCAAATGTCTTGACAAGGATGTAGTCAAAGACGAGCTGCGCCGCGATGTTGAGGCCGTGCCACTTGGTCAGGCGCTGGGCGCGGACGAACGTGGGCCGGAGTGCGTAGAAGAGGATCTGGAAGGTCCTAAGGGGTCGGCGTACGTGTCAGCGGAAGGCTAGCACGGCCTAGAATGAACTCACGCAAAGAATACCTTGCCGAGAACGTTGTTCAGGCAGAGGAGCTCCAGTCTCGTCGGAAGGTCCGTATCAATGCCGTCTTGGCCCATGAACTTGTGATGTTCAATATGATAGCCCTATATGAACCTAGTGAGTATACCAGTGGTCCGGAGGAAAGGCTGGGAGGCGTTACCTTGAAAGCTGCGGAATACGGAATTCCAATAGGCAAGTTTGCAAAGATAGCCAGAAGCTTGTTGGGTGCAACGCCCTTGAACGCAAGGTTATGTGTAATTTCGTGTATCGCGAGGAACAAGTTATGGTTCGCCGTGCCTCCAATAGCATACGCGCAAAGCAGGAAGAGAGGGGATAGAGGTGATGTATGGCGAAGGTATATCGCCAGGCTGATTTGCAGACTGACAACACCAAGCACGACGTATTTCGTCAGTGGCTCATGGCCCATGAGTTTTGTCACCTTTAGAAGAAGAAAGAAAGGGCCTTGGTTAATATTTGGTGGACAGCAAATGTAGAATTGCCAGCACTCTTACCTCTGGGTGAGCTTTCATCAAAGCCATCCTCCTCGACCGGTGAGGTTCCTCCGTCATGAGCCACAAGAAGTCTTGTGGATCCTGTGGAGGTGCTGGGTATACGCTGGCATCCTTGTCGCCGTTAGGTAGAAACGTTCGTCGAGGTGAACGATGATCCTTTTCAGGTAGACTTTCAGCCCCTCCGTGAAGACTCCAATCTGTACAAAAATTCTTCAGAGAATGCGCCGTCGCCTGGGTATGTTAGTACTCACCGACAGTCATGGGCGATAATAGGGAGTGGAGAAAGAAGGAGAGGAATGCCAGCCGACGCGACTAAGTAGGACAAATGGTGATCTGGGCATTTTCTGGAGTGATCCTTTACGTAACGCGACGTGAAAGTTCGTGCAAGCTTTGGGTTTGCTGCATCAAAACTTTGTCGCAGTTCATGCTGCCGTCTGGCTGCCATGCTCACGAAATAACGATTGGACACCTTCTTGTCCATCTGGACTCCCATCATCGTTGCTGCAACTCAACCTCTCAGTTGAAAGGGTTCGAACTACATGCGAATAATTTGAATAGACCAAGAAACTTTAACTAGTTCCCACTCTAATTTCAACCACTTCCGGAAGTTGTTCGCCTGCGAACCCGGGAGAAGGATTTCGGCTGGAAACTCAAACGGATGGGGGTGTCTTTGTGCCCCCGCGATACAGCCATTCTCCTCATCGTCAGGGCCCGCTCCGCGGTTGGCATGAGTCAGCCTACGCGACTTCCAGTCTGTACCCCATCTTGAATACCAAGAGATGGCGTTCTTTCTCAGCTCCTTTACGTTGCGCGCGATATTCAAATGCCATCTCTCCGTATGTTCCAAAGTCTTAGGGTGCATTTAAATTGTCTTGGCCTTACTGCCGTCCATCAGGTTGACACTGAAGGTAACATGGACGGGTGCGTCCTTAACATGACTCTTTTGTTTATGTACCGAGTACAAGCACCCCCTAACAACCTTCATGGCCTTTGTAGCCATTGATTAATGCGCCCACACGAACAACAGCACTGATCTTGTACAAGTCGATGGATCCACAAACCCGACTCAAGGACAATGGTGTCTCTACATCGACTCGAGCATAGGAACATCTATAAGAATGAAGATAGAGAGCGGCGGTCAATCCTACGACGCTCACCCCAACCTTGACTAGAACTCTCCGACTTGAAAGCATGGATTCTGACATCATTCTTCCTATCCTCGACCCCGACACCGAAGACACTCGCGACCTCAAGGACGACTCCCAATTCCAGGACTCTAGGAGACGGCGGATCTGGAGCCTTTCATTATTCCTCTCTGACGACTCCACTACACCTCTGGGAGAGATGGATGCAGCTTCCGAGGAGGACTACGAGGAACTCTGGCACCCCGACCTGGAGCGCGTTCCCGTCAACCCCTACAAGTCTATTCCTGTCCGAGAAGACGACAAGCTAGAGTATGCAGGGACCGGGCCCCTTCCCCTGGAGGATGGAAAACGCATTAGGTTTTACGAAGAACGACACTTTATGCCAAAAGAAAACGACTACTTCATGCCGATAAATATCGGGAAGACCTTTCTGGGCGGTCCCAAGATTAATGGTGAATACGAGATTGGCAGGAAACTTGGATATGGGGGATTCGGAAGTGTCTGGTTTGCTCTTTGGACTAGGTATGCATGCAAGATCTAAAATTAGTTGTCAGTGGGATTGCTAATTTAGCCTTCAGCCCGGGCGGGAGGAAACAGAGATACTTGGTTCTAAGGGTGTTGACGAAGGAGGCTTCAAAGCTCATTGAGCGGCGAGAAAATCACGAATACGAAGTTTTCGAAGACATAACGATTGCAACTTCTTCGAGGCAGGCGCACCATCCGGGATATAAACACTGTATGACCCTTGTGGACTCGTTTCAACACTTCTCTCGACTTCCGGAGACGTTTGGTGCCTTTCGTTTCCTTGTCACGGAACTTGCCGGCAGAATCTTCTTGACCTCAGATTGTCACAACCGAAGGGATTCTCCAGCGCAGCAATCACCAAACGAATTATCAAGCAGCTTCTCTATGCTCTGGACTATATGCATCACGAGAAGGGTTTGATTCACGGAGGTAAACCGCCATTCAATTTGCATCATGTCGAGCTTATTTCCAAGTCACCTCTTCCAGATTTAAAGCCGGATAATCTTCTCGTTTCTGTGAAAACGTCAAAGGAGGCCCTTGCAAGCTTGTTGAGGATAACCCTCCAGCCTGCTATCCACCGCAGTCTGCACCACAACTCTCTGAAAATCTGATCGTGACCGTCAAGTCCCAGCCACTCCCCAATCTTGGGTTACGTGAAGATTTGGCAAATATCAGAATCAAACTCAATGACTATGGTAAAGGTGAGCGCGATATTTGCCCACGAATCGGAAACAGTTGTTGACGATGGCCTGCCTAGCTATCTCACCCGAAAAAATTACTGAAAGGAGTAGCTTTCAAATCCCGTGGTTCATGGCACCAAAGTCGTTCTGGGCCACAAGTTGACCACTGGCATGGACATTTGGTCACTCGGATGCATTGTAAGTCCCCTCCGCCTCATGGATCCGGACGTGAGTGATTTGAGACTGGATTATATAGATGTTCGAATTCTTAACGGGTGAAGGGCTGTTCGATTTGTGGGAAACCAAAACCCAGGATGTGATGGATTCCCTGCTAGCCTCCATTATTGAGCAAGCAGGGCCATTCCCGTCTGGCATCGCACGATGTGTTTTGATGGCGAAGGTAGGAAAGTTCAATCTAACGCGAGTGGTAGACCTTAAAATCATTGAATCCCTAGGCGAGCTCCAGCGTGTGCATCGCTATGAGCCACAGGCTGTCGAAGAGCGTTTGGAGCTCTCATGCACATTGCCCTACAACGATATTGAAACCGTTGCGACGTTCATTTGTCAGTGCCTGACAATTGATCCAGAAAAACGCCCGTCAGCGCGCGAGCTACTCGAGGACGAATGGCTTGCTGGTGTCGCCATATGAGCCTGCCACCCATCCCTTCTGTGAATTTAGCTGCGTCTTTGAAGTGTATTTCGATAGTATAATCAACGCATATTGACGAGAGTGACGCCCTACATTTGAAGCTCCTTCAACGCATGAGAGAACCCAACATCTGGACATGTAAGGGACATATAGCTGCATGGAAGAGCAAACCTTCACGTTTGATGGTTAGCCGTTGAGACTTGCCTTGAGTGGGCGAGGGCCCATGGGTCAGTGCCTCACTGACATTGTCGGAGTTTCTATGGCATACACCACCACCTACACCACCACCACCACCACGGTGGCCAATTCAGGATCTGTCTCAATGAAATAGCCTACTGTGGAGGTATGCACTACTTGCTACGTCTTCCGTTTTGAGAATTTTCAAGACTAAACTCAGGCTAAGATCTGAATCAAACCACCTGGAAATTTGTTGCCGAGTTCGCTGATGTACTTGTACTGGATGGCCGCGTAATCTCAAGGAGGCTGGTTGAGGCAGAAGATTACAGGCATCTTGGCCTCTGGGGTCTCCTGGTGCATATGACCTTCACATCGTTGGCATTGGTTCGCGTGTGTACAGGTCATATGCCGTCAAATTGAATGCATTATTATGTGATTCGCTCTGATATTTACAGGTAGCGTCCGAGGGAGGCTTCGAAGCCTCTGGGGACTCCGAAATCTCCTCTAATGTTTTACTACCAATAATTGCATAAACTGCGGGGGAGAAAAACGTGGTTTTGAAGTTCGGAACGGCCAAGGACATCTGACTTCTCTTTGTTGTCTTCAAGTTCATGCTCGCCATTGCAACCGCCAGAGAGGAATAACATCCCACTTGTTCCCGTGGTGCGCGCCATAGCCTCGTAGACTCCCAATCTATCGACTGTCCTGTATGCCAGTTACGCGCTTTTTCGTCGAGGTCATGTTCATTCTTTGCAATGCTGTGATGGAATCTGTTTGATAGGTATTTGTCTTTCACCAGGGTCGTGGCCTCTTCTCCCTTGTCTAGCTCGATACAGAAAGTAATGTGATAGGGCGCATCCTCGAAATGGCCCCCAATATGTCCCCCAGAACTACGAAAACCAGCGATGAGCGACTCAAACAACACCCTTGCGGCTTAAACACATACCGGACGACAATCTTTGTGACCTGCTTAGCGAAACGTTTTTTTCTTTCAGAAGGCCTTCAGTTCATGTGCGATAAATAGCCTTATATGCCGATCAACTGGTCTTGAATAAACCTTGTGCAGAAAGACGACATTTTCCAAAAGAGCTCTCGAGCGACACAGCGGCGAAGGCTGGGAGGAGAAGCGAAAACGACCGACATTCTTCGAAATAGAGCGCTTATTATCTGTGATTGTGAGGACTGAAGATGGGAGAGGCGAGTACTGTTAACTTGCCAGTGCAGGATCACAGCGCTCCTTTTATAGCTGGCTTACAAGGAAGTTCGAACACATCGAGCGGCCTTAAAGCATTCCAAAATGATAGTCCCTTTAGTCCATTGTTTCTGTTTTCCGGGCCCACAGATATGACAGGACATACTATGCCTTGTACTCGTCTGGATGGTTTATCACTTTCTCCTTCAACGTGAATATATATTAACCTCGACCCTACCCTGCACAATTGTGCCGACCTTGTTTTCACCAAGCTGGACCCACACCACTACGCAGAAACAATAGCCCGCAACGACAACTTCAACCTTTGCGAAAGGAACAAATGCTCGAGTTATTGTACCTGTGTGATTGGGCCCACAAAACCCTACACGACAAGTCGTCAAAGAACAATGGCTGTTAGAATTGCTGTGAAGCTGTGTTCCACAAGAGTAATACTTATTAGAGAGGCGGGAATGGTCAAATGGTAACAGTACCCCTCCAGAATGACTTGTATCCTCGTGGATTCCAGATCGCTCTTCCAAATCCTTGCCTCGGACTGTGATAGCACGACTGACGTCGAGAATAGCGCCGGGTGCCCAACTGCCGAGAAGCCAGAGCCTTGCCCATTCCTCTCGGGAGACTCCGATGCGTCATCTCTTGGAGAATGCTTCGAAATAGAGGAACATCCTGACGACCTCCGCGAATGCAGCGACCCCGACGAATCTATACTTGCTCGCAAAGACAAGGAGCCCTACGCAGCAAGTCGCCGTCCCATTGCATTGGAAGATGGAACGCCTTTCCGCTTCTACGAAGAGCATCACTTCATGCCGAGGACGAATGATTATTTCCTCCCTATCAAATTGGCGACACCCTTGCAGGTGGAGACAAGATCGAAGGCTCTTATACAATTGTGAGAAAGCTTGGATATGGCGCCTTTGGGACCGCCTGGCTCTCCTTATAGAAAAGGCGTGAATGTTTTGACCACTTCTTGGTGACCTCCAACTAGAGTCCTTTCATTCCAGTGATTGCGAGAGGCGAGAGAGATATGTCGTCCCCAAATTATTGAGCAAAGAGACATCGAAACGGATGGAGCTGCGCGAGAATCAGGAGTATGAGGTCTTTGAGCATATGACCATTGCTACCTCTGCTAGGCAAGCACATCATCCGGGATACAAGCACTGTATGACCCTTGTCAATTCCACCGAGGATTTTTGCACCAAACGGGAGACATATGGTGCATATCGAGCTTTTTTATGGAACCCTGTGGTCAAAATCCCCACAGGCTCCGACTTTCTCAACCGGACGAGGTCTTCACCGTGACCGCCACCAAAAGGATTGTCAAGTATTTCCTGTTCGCCCTTGACTACATGCACAGAGAAAAGGGCCTAATTCACGGAGGTACTTATCATATGCTCTCTTTCTCACTCTACCGACTCAAATATCCTTCTCCTTAGACCTCAAATTGGATATCCTACTTGTCGCCTTGAGTGCCTCAAGGAAGACAATTGCTGAGCTGGTTGAGAAGGACCCGCCGGAGTATTACCCTGCACAAAGTGCACCACAGTTCTCGAAGGACCCAATCATCACCGTCCAGTCTCAGCCGCTTCCGAATCTGGGTCTGGACGAAGACTTGGGAAACATCAAGATCAAACTCAACGATTATGGTCTAGGTAATTCAAGCACCCTGGAGTCTGCGATGATGCTAAGATATCCTCCTCCACTAGCTATCCCACCTGAGAAAGTTACCCCGAAAACCCTGCTTCAAGTACCTTTCTACATGGCACCGGAGGTTGTTCTCTACCACAAGATAGACACAGCCATCGACATCTCGTCCGTAGGATGTATCGTGAGTGGCTTTGACTGGCATACCTAAATACCGTCCACTGATCGGGATATAGATCTTCGAATGTCTGACAGGGGAGATGCTATTTGATCTCTACCAAACCCCCACGCAGACGGTCATTCACACCCTCCTGGCTTCGATAATCGAGCAAGGTGGCTTGTTTCCTCCAGAATTCCTTGAGCGCTGTGACAGGAAACGGCGAGAAGCACTCTTTGACGACAAAGGTACCATAAACATCGTCATAGAATTTACCAGAAGCTGATTTCCCCGTGACTAGGCGAACTACGAAAGGTGAATCAATATGAACCGCAGACGATTGAGGCTCGGATGAAAATACTAGAAACGATGCCCTTCGACGAGATTGAATCTGCCGCCAGGTTTATCTGCCGCTGCCCAACCATAGATCCAACGAAACGTCCCACTGCTCATGAACTCCTGGAAGACGAATGGTTGCGTAATGTCGCTATTTAGCCAGCCCTCCCGTAACATCTGTCATGTCGGGATCCTCATATTTACGTGTATTTTACTAGCACAGTAGCGGTGGCCTCTGATAATTTGATTTTGACGAAAAGCGTCCTATGGGAGAGGATCATTCCCTGGAACGTCTACTCGTCGAACGAATGAAGAGGGCATCCTCCCTGCCAGCCGAAACTTGCAGAGTCTATGGAGGAGCATATCTCCAGATGGCATCTATCAAATGATTCACAACAAACGCACGCCGAATCCCGAAAACGACCTCTCTCAGTTTAGTCGCCCAATGACATGGATGCTGCCTAAGTGTTTAGGTGCTATGTCCTGTCCTGTGGGTCCAAACCTCTAGGATATCAAATACGAATACATCTATAGACTCGCTAGAACTTCTGATGACTCCATGAATCAACCTATCCTGATCCATCCTCGGAATCGTGTCGATCATGAAATAACCGAGGTGGGCACAACAATAAGGGGTCGCTGTTGTCCTTGTTTTTTGGTGATCTTACTATCATCTTAGCGCATTTCATTCTTCCAGAAATGGGATAGATGCGGACACTATCATCTGCCGGCGGTAGTGAAATCAGAAACACGACCTTGCCGCGGCTATATAATTGACAAGCCAGCAATCCTGGACTCAACCGCTGATACTATCTTACTATTTTTACGACCTAGAGATGGAACCATACCCTAAGGCGTAAGCATCCCTCTGGAGAGCCATAGTAACATAGCTGATCGACCAGCCACGTAGAATAGGTCCTCTGGTAGAATCCTTCCCTACTCACTGGGATGGCGAGCACTCATCGGTACTCTCCGTACCAGATTCTAGGTTATGCGTTCAACTGGTGCCTTTTCGGCTGCTTTGCTCTTCAACTCTGTAAGTATTTCTCTTCGTTACCCTATCGAACGCTCTCCAACTATGTCTGGTCCCAGACAACTATGTGACGACCTTTCACAAGACTGAACGTCTTCGCATCCGTTTCACTGGTATGATCTTTCTTTCTTCTGGCCCTGACGTTTGCTTATTTATAAAATGTAGTCTACATTACATCAATCTGTAATCTTCTTCTTCTCGTTGGGATAAATCACACTGTATGGGAACAGCTGGTACACCACTGGGGAGACTCAGCTGCTTTCGCCGAGGTGCCCCCTTCTTCAGCCTTCACTACACTGTTAATCGGCATCAGTAAGACCCCCTTTGTTTTCATGGGCCGATTGAAAGGCTGACGAAGATTATCAGTTTCTGCCACCGTGCAAATATACTTTGCGTGGAGAATATATATCGTCGGAAAGGGTGCTACGACACACATTATCGCCTCCCTTGTTGTTCTGGTGCGTTACAGTGTTGAAACCCTGGCTGCCGACTATTGTAATATACTCAACCTGATTCTGCTTCCAGGTTGCAATCATCCAACTGGGAGGGTCGATAGCCGTCGTTACTAAAGTGGGTCACTGACGCTCTAGGAAACTTCACCTACCACATTCACATTCATGTTTCATCAAAGGCCCTCATCATTTGGCAACGTCACCGAACTCTCCTGCCAGTTGACCTACGCATAACTCGAATTGTATGTCTCACTTCTCCGACACGCCTGCGTGCCCTCTCATCACCATTTCCTTAGATCTGGTTGGTCAGCGGTCTCTTCTGCGACATTCTGATGGCCACTGCTTTAATTGTGTTGGTACGTCGATCCCTAATGTCTCCTTTGCCCAGTAGCCTGACTGATTGAATAAGTCATTGAAGTCACCGAAGACAGACACCTCCAAGAAGGCTACCCGGCCTTTTTTACCTAAATTAATCCTTCAAGTTGATTTCATTCGCACCGGGGCTGTCGTGGTCACCCTGACACTGGCTACACTTGTTTTGTTCCTTGCCAGTCCCCACACACTCCTGCATCTGTCTACGTGAGTACACCTCGCCGCCTGCTACGAGTCTCATAATACTGACGTGCACATTATTCGCAGTGAATATACCCTCGGAAGCATGTGAGCCTCAATCCACTCAATGCGCCTGATTCGCATCTCACCTGATCTATCTCATCTGCCCCAGTTTTGCAAACATCCTTCTAGCCTCCCTCAACGGCCGACCTAGGGATCTACAAGAAGATCTCCAACGACAGCGGTTAAACATCGATGCCGCTCTCAGGATGAATCAACATTCCAATATGGGATCATACCTGTACGGAGAGACGCTGGATATCTCAGCTGGGGCAATACAGTCCTACGGGGAAAGTTATCAAAGTAGTAGAACCTCGAAGCTCTCTGAAGTTTGACCTTTTGGGCTTTTTCCTTCCTTAAACCACGGTCTACTGTGCCTCCATTCAATCTTACTCTTCGCCGTATGCACAATTTTGATGACCTATATTGTATCGATAGCTGAGCCAATCCGCCAACCGTGTATCTTGATTAAATAACAACCAAACTGATCTAGACGACGTTCGCTGCACCTTCCACTGCAGAGGCTGGGTTCTCAAAGAAACTAATTGATGGCGCTCTCGGAAGTCGGAATGACGACTCTGCGAACCACAGTCCGGATCTCTTCCTCCTGATCCAACAACTTCCTTCCCAACGGGTTTACCTGATAATCATTGGTAACCTCACATGGACTTGAGATAAACCCAGACGAGTCATGGCTAACATATATAGGCGGACCTGGAGTTGCGAATCTCCTGGATCCTACCGTCAATGGCTGAGAAGAAAGAAATTGTAGTCGTCGGTGCCGGTGAGTAATGAAGACAGCCCGTTCACGCGTTTCTGACCTTGGAATAGGCGTGATTGGGCTTTCCACCGCCCTCAAGCTCCAGGAAACGGGTGAATACCAGGTTTCCATTGTCGCCGAGACTCTGCCACAAGACCCAAAGACGACGAAGTACACAAGTCATTGGGCTGTAAGCTTTGATTCCTGGATCCCACTTCTGGACAGATATACTCATCGGTCCTGTCAATTGTAGGGAGCACACCATGTAACGCAGGCTTCCTACGGCATTGAGCAGCTCAGTAAGAAACAACCATAAGTAGCTTTGTGAGCTACACATACTGAATCATTGCATTTCTGGCAGAGATTGACGAAGAAACCTTCCGCGTCATGTGGGAAATGTCTTCCCCAGGCAATCCTGCAGAACACTGCTTCATGAGAATCAAGCAGGAGGAAGTTGAATGCGGCAATGGCGGCCTCACGGGACCCTTCACAACATATGATAATCTTGTGGTAAGCAGTTCCAATTACCTCATTATACTAGCTCATTGGCTTGACCGATGAATTCAGGAAAAAGACCTATCGAACGACTCTGACAAACCTCACCCCGACGCTACGAAAAGCGCTTCCTTCGACACAGTGACAATTGATACCCCAGTCTATTTGCACTATCTTTCCCATCGATTCTCCAATGCCGGAGGAAAGATCATAAAGGTATCTGTCCAGCACATAGATCAATTGGCTGAGGGCGGAACTTACGCCTTCACCAAAGAAGGCGACAGTCCAAATCCACCTGCTGCTATCATTGTATGCGCCGGTTTGGGTGCAAGGTTCCTTGGTGGTGTTGAAGACAAAGACGTCTATCCTGTCCGAGGCCAGACAGTCATACTCAGAGCACCTTGGGTCAAGTCTGGTATTACTGTCAGCTCAGCCGCTACAGACGGTAAGGAGGAATTTTGGACCTACGTGATTCCGAGACGATCTGGCGACGTTATTGTGGGTGGCACCAAGGGATCTAACGACTGGTAAGGCAGAGATCAGTTCGTTCTGCACCCCGACTAAAACGGGAATGCTTTAGGTATCCTCTTCCCCGACCAGAAACAAAGCGGGATATTCTGGAGCGGGTGCTCGCTGCCTTCCCGATCCTTGCGCCTCCCGAAGTACGGGAACAGCGAGCACCTACAGTCGAAGATCTTGAGAAGATCGTGGCAGGCGAAGGATGTGGTTTCCGCCCCTACAGGAAAGGCGGGCCAAGGTTGGAGACACAGTGGATTAACATCACTGGGGGGAAGATTCCTGTGGTCCACAACTATGGGTATGTTCCTTATCACCTTGCAAAAATATTTGATCGCTGATGAACGGGACAGTCACGGAGGGTTTGGTTACATCGCGTCTTGGGGTTCAGCTTCAAAGGCACTGGAGTTGCTTCAGGTTGCACTCAAGCAGTAAAGGAGGACAATAAACAAATCAGCTATTCAATAAATCATATACCGAACTAAATATAAGAAATCAGCCTTGTCTAATCATTCTGTGCGAGCTTGGGAATCAGAGTCCGGGTGGACTCCATACCACCATTTCCGAGTGGCATATTTACCAGGAGCTCCCATATTGTCAACCCTTCCTACGAAGAACTTCTTTGCAAGGAGCATAGGGTACCAGTAAGAATCGGTGTCCCACATCTTATCAAAAGGCAACGTATTGGGAGTAGATTCAGATGGTAAAGGAAACCATTCCGGAATCATCTCGTCCGTCCTGTTTTGTTAGGTGAGCACTCGAATATTCAAGTTTACCAGAAGATGTCTGTGACGTACTCGGTAGGTTCGCCAGTGTATTCTTCGGCACGGTAGATATCGATATGAAACATGTGTTCCCCATCTGCGGGAAGGAAAAAAATAATTCCAGCACGTTCCAGGGGTGCGTTCACGCCGGATTCTTCCTGAAAAATGAGGCAGAAACAAGGTTACGAACGTGTACCATCGGATGTATCAGGCGTACCTCAAGTTCGCGCTTGGCGGCCTGCAGGGAGGTCTCCCCTGGTTCTACCTTTCCGCCTGCAGGCAGATAGGAGGATTACTGATACTCTTCGATGCAATTGGAACTGGATTTTTACACACCAAATCCGTTGATTCTACGTAGCCGAATGGATGAGTCGCCATCTAGTGCCCATGAAGAGTGAACACCTACATTCCCTTGCCGTATCCTCGTTTCTTATGTCCTAGGAGTATCTATCGGATGTTAGATTTGTTCTCCACGTAAGAGAACGAGTAGAAACCTTTCCGTCGCGTACAATAAACGCGTTCGTGTAATATTTGACTTTTGTGAAAGGCATCCATTCGAGCCCATGGCCACCGCTAGATACGTGTACAAAATTACCATCAATGCCAGGTGGAATCTCGGTGTTAGAAGTGTGCATAGCCATTGAATAAAAATGTATTCTCTGGACTCTGTCCGTACAAGTTGGTAGTAAAGAAATAAGAAAGAATTTAAAGGTCGGGGATGCAATATAGGGTGATCCGCTTATGTCAGCCAATATTTCTTTCCCCTTCACTGCCACAGAAGTCGAGCACCCTTGCTTTGACGCTGTCCAAGACAGTGGCGAATGGTTCACGGCGCCACCAAACGCAATGCTTCAAGGTCGCCTGAAGGAGACAGGGCCTACAAGCGTATGCTGACATCCTCCCCTGAGGAGGGTGAGGTGGACGATACCACACCTTTACCAGAGCGAACACCCTTAAAGCTACCCCCTTCATTGCCACCCAAGCCTCAGCTTCCGGCTAAACGTGCATCTGTTGCATTTCCTTTCAAGAAAAAAGAAACTCAAATAAAAGGTCCCCTTGTCAATGGACTTAATGAACCGAGGGACGGTCCTGTCATTTATGACCGACCAGAAGGAGACGACCGACGTAGTAGGGGAGGTGACGCTAGGCAAAAGGGAAGAAGGCCTCCAGTTTCTGATCATTGGGAACCTGGCTACTCTCGTGGAGAAAGCTTGCTACCACGACTTGGCCCACCGAGATTCGATTCTCGAGACGATAGGTATCGACCGACCTCGCCACCCAATTCTCGTTCAAGGTCTCCTGGTTCTCATTCCCCACCTCCTCAACATAGACTTCCTACTAGAAGATCACCGGAACCCAGTTTCAGCCCCATGGGACGCGATCATCGAGACGACTACTCAAGGGACAGAGATCGCCCAGGTTATGACCGAAGGGACGGTGATTCCTACAGGCCACGAGCAAGGGATGATTACGACGACAGATACTATGAAAGAGACCGTGGAAGATATGATAGCGGCTCCACTCATGGTTCAGACCGCCACTATCGTCCGAACGAATCGCAGTCCTACCGTCGAGAGGACGACCGTGCATGGACTAGGAGGGAGGATGACTACAGGAGACGGGATAATTTGAGGAGATACAGGGATGACAGTCGGTATGACCGTGATGATTATGACAGGCACAGGGGGCCGGATTCCTACCGTCCTTCGTCGCCGCTACCACCACGCCGTGCCAGTCCCTCTCCTCGAGGACACTCCTATGGTTCTCGTTCGCCGACCCCACCGCCTGCTCCCATGTCTCCTCCGCTTCCCCCAACAGTAGATGAGTCCAAGCCTCCATCTTCAACGCCCCCTCCTCCAGCATCTCCTCCACCCCCGGCACCGCCTCCAGATGTCCGTCTTATGAAAAACAGTGCCTTACCTCCTGTGCATAATCACGTTAGTATCAATCTCAAACGACCTGATGCGCCTCCCGCTCCAAAGGATGTACATTCCCCAACTCCCCTTCCACTTCCCCCAGCTAAATTAGAAGTCATACCTCCTGCTGAGGAAAAGAAGGACGATGGAAAGATCAGGCCCCGCAGGAAACGTGAAGTTCGTATGCGAACCAAGAAGGAAGAGCTGGAAGCTTTCGGGAGGGTTTTCAAAGGATGCGGCAGCCAGCCTGACTATTCTGTGACAACAAAGTTGGGAGAGGGTACTTTTGGGTACGTTAATATAGGCCGTCTTGCGTTAATAGGCTCTGACGCAAACACACTTTTATAGTGAGGTGCATAAAGCCATACACAAGGAAACTGGCAATGCTGTGGCGCTTAAACGCATTCTCATGCACAATGAGAAGGAAGGAATGCCCGTGACTGCTCTTCGTGAGATAAAGATACTTAAAGCCCTGAAGCACCCGAACATTATCGAAATCCGTGATATGTTTGTCCTGCGAAGTAAGTCAAGAATTTTATCAGTCGCACCTCTGGAGTCTCATGATGACAGGTAACACCAAGGACCCTCTCTCAGTCTACATGGTCTTCCCCTATATGGATCATGATCTCGCCGGTCTCCTCGAGAATGACCGAGTCAAACTCCAGCCCAGCCACATAAAACTCTACATGAAGCAGCTCCTGGAAGGAACGGAATACATGCATCGAGTAAATATGGGCGTCTGACATCAGTAGCCCAGCTGCTCACATCTATCTCCTACAGAACCACATCCTGCACCGTGACATGAAAGCTGCAAACTTGCTCATATCGAACTCCGGTTCGTTGAGGATAGCAGATTTCGGTCTTGCCAGAGCCTTTGATTGCACCGTGAACGATGCAAAGCCAAAGAAATATACGAACTGCGTTGTCACAAGATGGTACCGACCTCCTGAGTTGCTTCTTGGAGCGAGGCAGTATGGTGGAGAGATTGACCTCTGGGGAATTGGGTTCGTTTGCTCTCATGTTCAGACAACGGGACAATCTCTGATGATTACTATCTGTAGTTGCGTTCTTGGCGAAATGTTCACGCGCCGACCAATACTTCCGGGCAACTCGGACCTGGACCAGTTAGACAAGATCTGGCAGCTTTGCGGAACCCCAAATCAGCATTCGTGGCCCAATCACGACAGCCTTCCGGGATGTGAAGGTATCAAGAGGTTCACCCAATACCCAAGAAAGTTGAAGCAGGTGTATGAGAGGTTAGCCGATTTTACTCTTGGTGTCAGAAGGAAGATGCTAATGAAGCACCGTAACGCAGCGTTGGCCCCGAAACCTGTGACCTGTTGGATAAGTTGCTGACCTGCAACCCACGAGAGCGGATCACAGCAGCACAAGCTTTGGACCACGATTACTTCTGGACCGACCCATTGCCCGCTGACCCAAAGACGTAAGTCTCCAAACTACCAACCATTGATCATAGTCTCATTGAATGTTTTCTTCTAGCTTGCCTTCTTACGAACCCTCCCACGAGTTTGACAAGCGTGGACATCGAGGCCAGCATCCACCTCAGCATCAGCAAATGCCTCCCCCAATGCCTCCTGGTGCACCCTTTGACAACCGGCATCCACCACGCTACCCCTATGACCAACAGAATCGGCACCATGACGGTGGCGGCGGTGGCCATGGTGGTCCGCACCGTGGAAGATATCAGCAACATCATCATCGTGGTCCTCCGGGCCCCCCTCCCATGTTTCCCCAAGATGGTAACTCCTCGTTACCACCTCGACCTACGGGACCCCTTCCTCCGATACCTCCGAACCAATACAGAGGACCTCCTCGACATGGACCCGGACATGGACCTGGGAGGGACGACTCTTGGGGCGGTCGCCCCCCTGGTCTACCTCAACGTCCCGTCGCACCGCAAGGTTTCCCTCCCAGAAACCCCGGGCGACCTGGGCCGCCAGCCAACGATGGCCCATTGAACTATGGTTAGGTCACGCTGCTGCTTGTGAACAGATGCTCGGCGATGCTTTGATTCCTTGATGCACAATTTACATATACATATTCGTCAGTTTAATGGATCACTTTTAGCATGAAACGCATTTGATTGTATTTTATAGTAATCTGCCCATAGTTGCATTCAGCATTCGCACCCCATGTGTTTCTTTGCCTTCTCCATGTTGATGAATAGGCATGATAGCCATATCATTAGTTCGCGAAATATATAATACGGGCTGAAACTATCTACTGCTGTGTGCCTTTGATGCCCTCTCCAATGTTACACCCTGGAATACCATCGCCGCTTCCCCTTGCTCCACTGCAATATTGCTACTACTACCATCCCGTTGTTGATTCTCTTGATTTTGACGACGCCCCCATGGTATGTGTTTCGCTGAACAGAAGAGGACCCATCAGTTAGCAAAGCCCAAGTAAATAGTGAGACAGTAACTCACTGTTGTACGCCTGACATTCTTAGGTTGACCGGATATTACTGTTCTCCCTCTTCCTGAGACCAAGTTGGTTGTAGAACCCATATAAAGTGTCTAAAGAGCGCAGTCAGCATTTTGAAGCCCATTAACGTGAAGATATTATGTGCTTGGTGCTATGTCCGGTACTAGTCGTAGGTGTCGTTTGCGGTGGAGGCTAATGAACGAAAGAATGTCAGGGGGATAGGGTCGCAAAGCAATCAAGGAGCATACCTAGTCGTCGGAGAGAAGGGGCTCGCCGCCCTGCCGGCACGACAATCCAAGGGAACACCGACACAACACGGATACAACATGCACATCTGCTGTTCAACACCACAAACCGGGTACAACTTCCCTTAGGCTGCACAGAGGACGCAGCCCTATAGGTGCCAGCTCTGCTTTTTATGCAGTTAAGAAGACCACGGAGTGTAGTGAGGAACACCTGGTGGAGTGTGGGTCATTTTTTACCATCTGCTCCCCATCCAAGATCCATAACGGGCAGAACCCGCATGAATAATTCGACCATGGGAAGCAAATCTGCTAACCCACTTAGGAGGTCGACACCAGTCACCCAGTGGGAACCAGTAAGCCTTGGACGACACCAGCGCCAAGACTTACCAGCGGCTGCACTTATAGCCGTAATCTAACATTGTCGTGTGGTGTCCCCGAGGACGTCGCTGAGCTCTCTGTTTGACACGGGGCGGCGACGTTCTCTCGACCTCGTCGACGTTGGTGACCCTAAAGACGTAGGGTTAGTATGGTATTCTAACGATAGATAGATACCGACTACGGTGGTGCTAGTAGTTCAAGAGAGGCATAGTGGTGGATAAAGAGAGTGAGGAGCATGGCAAGAGTGGTGGTGGTAGGTGAGAGAAAGAACTCGAGGTTCTGGGGAAAGTAGGCAGAATTTGAGGGCCTTCTATAGGAATTTGGAGCTGAGGCTGACGATGAATGATCTCTCGAATGAGTATATTTTTAGATTGATACTGAGGCTTGCAGTCGAGGTTGCGACGCCTACAGTCGAGAGCGATGAGTGACATTACTTGTCATCCGCATAGGAGGTAAACCCGAAGGACTTCTCCAAAAACTTGTTCAAGAGACGGTATATTGCGACAGAGAAGCATAGAGAAGTAGTATCTTCAACATTCAACATCACAAGGGTAGAAACCTCCAATATTTTGAGTACACCGATATGGCCAGACTCGGGGTTTCAGGCTGTTTATCCAAAGCCAAATCGGCATAACTCCAAGACCTTGACAAGGGCGTTGAAATCCATCCTCCGATGATAAAGGTCATTACTATGTGCAAATGCAAAGATTTCTCCAGTTTCCCGGCCGCCATCGGGTTTCCGCCGTACGCAATCCTCCATGAAGTGTTTCCGGTACGGGCAAGTCTCTCTAAGCAGAACCCTAATCGTGTTGATGCTTGCTTGCTTGGTAGTAAAGGCCCATTTTTGAGGATCATCGAACATGCAGGCCGCTGCTGCTGGTACTTTCAGGGCGAGCAAACCGCCGCCTGTGTATAAAGACACAAGGCAACCATTCATAGGAGAGCCGTTTCATCACAAACTTTCGTAAATTCTGTCTTTGGAGAAAAAGACTAAGGTTTGTCGACGTGATTGGCCGTAGAGGAGGAGGATGCTCGACATCAATGACTAATTGGGCATGAAGCGAAGCCGTCTTTGCCTCTACCATCTCTTTGGCTTACCTTGGCTTCCACAATATAATCGATCTCTATCTTCATGCCCGTGCCTTCTTCTTGAGTGCACATGAAAAGCACGGGACGACACAAGTCAGCAACCAGCAGCTCAAACAATAATGATCAATTGGTAGCCCCAGCTTCACAAGCTGCTGGTGGGGTCGCCGCATTCGCGAAGAAGTCAACTGCAAAGAAAACAACGTCAACTAGCAGTCAAGACACTGAACCTTTACGCGTCAAAAGTGCCAGGCAACCTCAACCATCCGTTCAAGGGACTCCGACTGTAATTCGTAATGCAAAGTCTGCTAGAACGGGGCCAGCTCCTGGTGCTCCTTCAAACAGCCAGCGATCGGTGCAGTTCTCTCAGCCTGCCTCTCCAGACGTGACTGCTCACCGAGGCAGAACTCCTGGTACGTGAAAATCAATCCCATCGGTAAATATATCGTTGATCACGCTTTATCACTAGCTCTCAAAGTTGCTGCCACACCCCACCTTGAAGGAACGTCCAGGCGCCTTTCAGTCATCACCCCCACAGTTATACCGCTCACTGGTCTTCCACGCAAATCAAATGCACATAATGCACCCTTCTGGCAGACCGCCGATGAAGCATGGAATAAGAAGCGCGGGCAAGACGATACCTTCCATGGAACAAATGGACGCCCTATCAAGCACACAAGACGTGTGCGAGGCGTAGCACATAGCAGGCCCAGCGCTGTGAACAGGTCACAGACAATCAGTTTGCGCAGTCTCTCCAAGACGCCACAGGCCGTTCTCGGGAGACGTTTCAAGCTAAAGAATGAAGGGGATCCTTCTTCGGAATCAGACTCAGATTCGCCCATGGATGAGGACGAGGGTGAAGATGAACCAGCGCGTACTGCATCCCCTCGGATTCTTGGGTATGTCTATCACCCAGTCCAGAAATATTCAACATTGAACATCCAACTAGATTGCAGCAAGTGGGGCTCAAAGCAGCGAGGAAACGCGAATGGCCGCCACGACAGTTCAGCTCCTCCCCCAGTTCCACCTCTCCTTCCGGCTCAGAATCAGAAGAGTTATTGGATGGAGCTGACGCTGACGATAGAGAATATCCCTCTTTATTCTCGGATGAAGCTGAAGAGGAGGAGGAACCTCCAAGTGACGGCGAAGACTCTGACATCCAAATCATCCATCATCGTCCCCGAAGATCACTCAGTCCTCCTGAAATCAAGTTTCTCGCCTCTCCTCCTAGAACCGTGAAAGTCCTAGCTGAAAGCCCGCCTCCCGAATTCTTGCATCCACAACCATCCATAGTTGACGAAGTTTCGAGAGATTTAATAGAAGCTGTCAAACCTGTCACTCTACCCCTGGTTCGAATGCGTCAAACCAGGCGGATTCCCTTCCTGCTACGCAACCTGCGCCGAGGGTTTATATCTCGCTGCAACGAGCTGGACATTCCCACTGAATCTTCCGTGGATTCGACACCAATCCACATACGTTACGAATTCTCAGCCCCAGACGGCGAGGTCAAAGTCTACAGGGCAGTGATCGACAGCTGGGCTTGTCCACTCTGCGACTTTCATGGAATATTCAAGACGAAAGAGATGGTATTGCAACACCTGGGCTGGGATCATCCGGAAGTGGCCAGGGCATGGGACGTGCTTGAAGATGTACGCTGTCCCACTCCAATGATCAAACATTCGTCCATCTGACTCGCAATGATACTTTTATAGGGTAGACAGGCACTACGTATCATCTTGACCGAATGTATAATCGATGATGATGGGTAAGATGCATATCGTATTCTCATTACAGCACAACTGACATGTGCCCTACTAGCCCGTTCATTCCGTTTGAGTGCGTAGAAGAAACCTTAGAACTGGAGTCGTCAGCCCGTGCAAGCACCCCTCCACTGCAGCCTGTACAACCATCTGCAAGTCCTCTACCGTTTGTTGCTCTCTCCCCGCCTACTTCAAGGCATTCAATTGCGAGGGATCCTGTTCAAGATAGAGGGTCGTCAACACCAACACCAAGACCTCAATCACCCCTCGCAACCACCACCACACTCAAATACCTCCGCGAAGAGTCCCTCACTCCTGCACCCTCATTATCCCGCACTCTGACTTCTCGGTCGAGGTCGATCACAGCGGGCACGACAACGACAACGACAACGACAACCACGGCCACCACCGGTACCCGAACGACTAGCACCAGAACTCCTTCAACAGCACCCACGAGTATCGCTACACCCGTCCCTCGTTCACCTTCTAGATACCCAACGCCACCGCCTGCTCACAACCGCCTAGGGCCTGCCGCCCAACCACCTTACCTGCCGTTCAAGTCAGAATACGGTGGTCCAGACATATACTACTCCTGTCGACCAGGCGGGGCTTGTGTGTACGACCTACTGAACACTCTCCCTCTGGAGCCGTATGGTGTACTCGCCTGGGATATTCTGGATAGAGAAGACGAGATTTTTGATTCCGACAATGTGAAGGACGAATATAAGGTTATGCACGCCTTGTGGGGAAGGTGGATTGTCTTGAATAGGTATCATCCCCCATTCGATACCCTGTGGCATGAAATGCTGATCATTCTGTCTGCCCATAGAAATGTTTTCATTGCGGATTATTACAAGGGAACAGTCGCTTTCGTAGACTTTTATTGGAAGATGATACACCGTGCTGCTGGTTGGGACGGCTTGAGATATTGGTTACTGGTCAGCTTTTCTGCATCCTACTCCAGAAAACGTGCTTATCGATATACAGATGCTTTCTGCCAACCGGTTCATCTCCGGACATGAGATTGCTAAGATTTTGAAATACTACGAAGAGCTTGTGGGCATGGAGTACTGGGATTAGTTATTTTATCGCGAGGAAGGTTTGCTCGGTTACAGCTTCAACAACCATATATTGCTAGTCAGGCTGTACATATTTATCTTTGTAGTCGTGGCCATACCACCGTGTAATTTACCAACTGCTGCTGCAAGAAACGTCACCAAATCCGTCGGGAGAATTGAGACTAAATTTCTTGAAGCGAACTTTATTCGGCAATCCCCGTTCGTCGAGGTGATAAATTTGCGCATCAGAATACTTCCCTCTCAACGACACCAAGCATGCCTTTCCTGCTTATTTTAACGGCAAAGGCTTGTTCAGACATATCTGAGGGTGTCTCAGAGACGACAGCTTCGCATTCGCTAGCAACACTATGCCTACGGGCGATGATGGATTTCTAGATAGTAGCGACAGCGACATTCTAATAATATTATTTGAAGACATGTTTCTACCCTTATCACGTTCCGAATAGGTCTTGAAATCTTGAAACGCTTGAGGAAAGACTTTGGTGGTGAGTAGTCGGGTCACGTTCACGAGTGACATTGTTTTCTTTCAATTTGGGCATTCATAATCAGAGCTCAAAGTATTTCAGAAACGGATGGATGAATGCATGTGTACATTGCAGAAGGGTAATGAAATTTAAGCTTTGGCTCCGCCAGCCGCCGCCGCCTTTGCGTCCTCAGCTGCTGCAACAGCAGGGTTGACCTTCTTGCCATCCTTCCATCGGACACGTGGGGGAGGGGCACGATTGCGGCGGCCCTCACGAGATCGGACACGGACGACTGACAGGAGCAGATCAGATACCATTCTCTCCACTTGTATACAGAAATCAAAACTTACCGTGCGAGTGAATTGCGCATGATACGCAGTACACAATTTTGAGGTAGAGCTTGGGGATAACATACTCTGCAGATAAAAATGAGATGAGGGACGATGAAAAGCAGTTACCAGCGCACCAGAATAGACGGAAGCTTCGCTAATATCCCTAACAGCGGCACTCTCGACCATGTTCCTCACTGTGAACCTCTTGATTGCCTTGTCCTTGCCGACACATCGAGAGCAGTTTGAGCAGCGAAGGAAACGAACGGAGCCACGGCCCTTCTTGTTACGGCCACCATTTCTTCTCTTCTTAGTCTAGAAGTCGAAGTCTTGTATTAGCGGCTGATTTCGTACATTGCAACGTCTTGTAAGGAAAAGAGAACTTGGTATGATGAACATCATCCACAGTCCAACGATTGCATCCAGCCCGAAATCTCGCAAATCCACCAGTTTTTGAGTAGAGTTCATCCAAGAATCGCCTCTAAATGAATCTGATGTCGAGATAACTCACCATTTTGTAGCGTTGGGTCGAGAGGCGATGTGTTGAGCGGCGGCGACGAGCCTCTTGAGGGCGTTTTGTCAATATGATCTAAGGCTGATTCATCGGTTACGTCCGTGCTAGTTCTCTCACGAACACCTTGTGATTTCCGGAATCCGATCCGATGGCTTGGCCAAGAAGGGCTGTTTCAAGAACAATGAACGTCATGAAGTGTAATTGTATCCTGGGCGACTTCAAGAACAAAAGACCCAGTGCCGAGGGCTTTGTTCATATATAGGTCAACCAACTGCTCGAGCGATGTCTACCTTTCCCGCTTTCTTCTTTTCCTTTCTCTTTCTTGGTTGAGCCTGGGGCTCCAGACGATCCTTACATTCAAAGCCAATTTCTGCACCTCCCGTAGTTTCTCTCCTTCCCCTCGCCAGTCGAAATTAATGGCCAGGCTAGCTCACGCGCTTATATTCTCCGTCAACTTCTTGTGCCTCTTTTTGCTGGTCCAGGCCGCGCCCACAAAAGCCCTGGATTCGAAAACATTACTTCAGAATGGCCAACAAGCGCAGGGGTTAAATGTTCAGTTTCAGAAGCTGAAGCTCACGGATCCGTGCAACGGTGCGTTATCTTAAGCTTCCAGTTATCCATTGGACTGAATATCCTTTCTCATAGATGGAGAGAAGGCTTGCCTCTCAGGAGGTGTTTCTGTCTGTCGGAACGGTACATGGAATGATAACTCTGGGAAATGTTCCAAATCGCAAGCATGCTTTGCTTTACCATCAACCACGAAAGAGGGTACAGTAAGTCTAATACCTTCAAAATGTTTAGACACTGTACCAACCTGCGGTTAGCTAGTAACTTGCACCACCGAGAGCAAGGCTCTCTCTGCATTTCGAGCGACTGGGGTTGAAGGTGGCATCTTCGGTACTGGTTCGGAGAAGACTACTACAACTACGCAGGATGACGACCAATCAGGCAAAATAGGTGACACGGCTGCAGAGGCGGATGGAAAACCAAAAGATTCAAAGGCGTCCCCGGCACGCCCCACGAAGACAGTCACCATAGTCGTTGGCACACAAACAACAACTCTCGGTCCAGTTACACGCACGCTCACCCCAGAGCAAGCCGTCAGCGAATTGATGAAGATCATGAACGGAGGAGTGACCATCGTTGGACGACCTCGACCTACCACGACATCCCACAAGGCATAGTTAATTCGTCTAGCTGTTTGTTCTTCAATATACCGACGAATAATATATGAACTTAACTTGCAACTTCCGATGCATTCAGCAAGAACTCCGATGAAAACAGACCAAGAACTTCGATTCACATGGCTGTACATGAAAGGACGACACTGGGTCTTTATATAACCTCGCACAAGCCTTACGCCGAGTATTCGGCTGCAGCTTTATCGGCCTCACTGCTGCCCCCTTGAGGTTCTAAGTTGGCCTCAATCCTCTCTAGTCGCTCCGCTGGTTCCGGGGTAACTCGGTGCTGGATCGTCATCCTTGGCAACAAATGGCCCTTGCACGTTTCCTGGGGCCATGCGTACCGAAGTGAATTCGACCTCGGACGGGGTCCTAACATCGAGAGGTGAGATAAGGCGCGATACTGCACACCGAGACAACGTTGGCGTCCAGGTTTCCAGGACACCTCGGATCAATTATTTTGCAAGTTTCATAGCCTCTGCATGAGGTTCACCATCGCCAGCTGAAATCGAGCACCGGTGCTGCCCCAAGCCACTCGAATCTCGATTCGTTATCTCAGGCCGAAAGTAGGCATGTTGGGCGTATACCCTGGCGCGACTAGCTCATGCAAGATGCCATACTTTCTTCGGGAGTTCTGTCTCGATAAACTTGATTGACTAGCCGGTCGATGGGGTATTATCTGCATCAATTCCTGCTTGATCCCGGTTGCGCACTCAGATATTCACGATTGATGGATTTGCAAAACTCCTGGAGATATGCACGTTTGATTCTGTGCTCGTCGTATGGTCCAATGTCTATAAAGTTGTGGTGGTTGCTCAAAATGGTGTAAACCATCCGCTCAGAGGCAGGCCCTCGAACACTCCATCTTCCGATTCCCCTCGCTCCCACACAATTCCTCCCCGCTGGATCGGGCCCTCATTTGACTTCCCTTAATCACCAAGATGCAGTTCAACTTCGTTTTGACCATCCTAGCTGCTGTTAGCACAGTAGCCGCAATACCCACTGGTAGTGTCTTCATACGTTCTACCTGTAGTGTCGGAAGTGAGCCAGACTATATTTTGCCCGCAAAGGATGATTTATTGACCTCGATGGCTTTCAGAATGCCTAGCAGCTCTTGGCCCAACTGGAGTCAGCTGTGGTACCGCTGCTTTGGAACTTGGGAAGAGTAAGTACCCTATATTATTGACCCGGACTTCCGTTCACTATAGCTGATTATATTTGTCGCCCGGTAGACGGGGCGAAGGACGCTGCTTGCCTCGCTGCATCCGTGAACAACGCGGCGAATGTGGTAAGTAGGCCTTCCATGTACGGTTGTAAGGGCTGACGCGAACGCATCGACTAGCCCGCTCCATGTCACGATTGCCTGGGAGAAATTGGAGTCAAGTCAAAGATCAAAGCTGCCGGCCATGCCGTTGAGCACGTTGCGCATGATGCAAAAGGGGGGTTGAAGAACTTGATTCACAAGGCTGGTTCCAAGATCAAGCATCTTGCAAGTGCTATCACAGGAAAGAGGAAGTAGAATACGCCGTCGAATGAAGTCGAATGACAGGAGTCACTACTAGTATCTGAGCCTTATAAGTTTATGAACCCCAGTCTTTAGAGAGATATAACCAAGGACATATAGCTCGTCAGAACTGGGAGTCCATTGTTCAAATTCCTCCTCAGGTTAGCAACTTCTCATAGTGGTTGTTGACTGGTGGGGTTGGTAGGCTAGTGCTTGGAGTTCTAGGAACGTGCATCCAATGATTGCGTGGGAATTCAGATATTCCAGCGGCAAGCTTTATTGCTGTTTTCGATTGAGATGGCGCGCCATCAAAAACCAAAATAAACGCACCGGGACGTCAAAAATCTTCGAGACCCGTTATTTCGCTCAAATCTCAACGGGTTGGGCTAAATGTTGGTGCATTGGAAAACTGTACTATGGAGCTGTTGCGCCCCATAGGTAGCAGACTTGAAATTTGAGGTGAAGAACATCGTGGGCCAGGTACCCTTCTAAGCATGTATGTGTCATTGGGGGGTCATTGCGGGGCTGGAAAGCCTTGAGATTGTATTTCTGAAGGACTTGGGTATATATATAATGCGCCCCATATGTAGCATAGTGGTTAGTGAGATTTTGAGATACGTAGACACCAGATATTTACACCCAACAGCTATGACCTTCAACTCAACTACCATGGTAAATCAGATTCTGTACACTTGTAAATGTAGAAAATGGCCATGAATACGCATATAGAGATCCCTAGCCATGAGATGGATGGTCCGACGAGCCCTACAGAAGGAAATAGGACTTGAATTAGACTGATCATCTTCGTGACTTCCGAACAAGTATACTCTGTCATGTAAAGTCCAGATATACATCTAGATGCCATTTTTGCTATTATGTTTCCGTGCATTATCTATCTTTTGAATCCTGAGCTGAGCTGGAGCTGGAGCAACGTGGCGAACACATGCTGAAATGTGGCTGTCCATTGGCAGACAAAATTATGTTAAGAGTTGACCACTATGTATGGGGCGCATTATATATATACCCCAAGTCCTTCAGAAATACAATCTCAAGGCTTTCCAGCCCCGCAATGACCCCCCAATGACACATACATGCTTAGAAGGGTACGCGGCCCACGATGTTCTCCACCTCGAATTTCAAGTCTGCTACCTATGGGGGCAACAGCTCCATAGTACAGCTTTCCAATGCACCAACATTTAGCCCAATCCGTTGAGATTTGAGCGAGATAACGGGTCTCGAAGATTTTCGACGTCCTGGTGCGTTTATTTTGGTTTTTGATGGCGCGCCATCTCAATCGAAAACACCAATAACTAGCCTGAGTGACCCTGTGTAGTTGTCTCTCCTCGCCACGGCCGTTAAGCTACACCTTACAGCAGGATCGTCGACTTCTGTGGCAAGCTAAAGGCTGATTTGCTTGATACATATTCGGCTCAGAAGTTCTTCGCAGTTGCGGCTTACTTTCTAGAGGCGATGGCCCACCGTGCAAATGCTCTATAATATGATAGAGCTCAGCGTTCTTTTCTCACTCGGTGCCACTTCCCTACTTGTTGCACCCAATGACAAGATTGTAAGTTATAACTCCTGTTTTCGCTTCGGACTCGGAAATTGGAAAATGCAATCTTCGTTCAATTTACCTGCGGTACTTTATTTCAGGTAAACCAAACCGCATTCCTCACCCCATGGGGCATATGCCGTCACAAGACTGTTTCGGTAGGATCTGCGAGAAGATCCCTAACCCAAACTCACGCTTCCCTGACTTTGACAGGCCGGTAAGGGGCCTAGAATCGATCATAGCCTCCTAGCCTATATATTTCGGGGCAGACGAAGCGTCTCCTTCGTTTGTCGTGGCATTGTGCTGGGGAGCACGGCTATGCAGCTTCCACGGCCTCCAACTACCCCCAGACCCCTCGACGAGGGTATTCTCAGAGAGTTTCGAGGCCTTACCACCTAAAATGGCAGAATCAATCCAAGCTAGAGTCTTGACAGAGGTTTGCAGGATTTGGGTGACGAATTGTGCGGAAATCAGGCCACAATGCGAGGAAGTTACTTTCGAGGACTGTCATCATTGCCTTGACGGAGATCAAGAATACGGGCTTTGTTCCTTCGCTGCTGGGAATCAGGTTCATTCCAGGACCCCGGGCAACATGGTGAGACGGATTTCTTTAAGCTGGGTCCAAGCTTATTTTCATCTCTCGTAGAGCGTTTTGTCTTGCTTCTAGCTAAACCGCCAACGACGACGGGAAACGACACGGCAAGTTTGAGATCCCAAGGTCACACCGGCATTATGAGTAGTGTTGGTGGCGGCCACAGTCTAATAGAAGCGAAGCCAGCTGGAAATGCGGGTATGTACTTTTTTCGCTAGGCCCGCCTGTGATTCCTGACATTAGGTGGATTGTCAGTACATATTTTTGAGAATTCAAGCCGTGTGAACGTTTTCAACTCTTCCATTATCGGTGTTACGGGAGACTACTGGCATTTGACTTGTAAGCATTGTTGTCTGTTCGTCAGTATTTAGTTCCGTAACTCATTCCTGCAGATCTATGTTTGTGTCCCATCTGGATTAGCTACTTAGGCAGCATGCTCACATCGCTTCAACTTAGGTGACCGTCACCGTGAAATCGCAACATGGTACTCTTCGCTCGAACTCTCAAGTGTTTTGAAGAAACGTGCCCCAGGAACGGGACTATGGTTCTTAGACTCGGAGGAGTTCAATAAATGGCACCTGAAATCAGAGTACAGGATCTTGTGGTGTCCCGGAATCCGTGAGTATTTGCTGAAATTGTCTTCAATAGGTTCCTGACATTTGCGTGAACCAACTGGCGTGGGGAAAACGGTCATGGCGCTAGTGCTCGAGTCGTCAGGTGGCCACAAGTACTGATTGCACAATTATCCAGTTCCGTTGCAATTAACCACTTACGACAAACGAATGAACCTCACACAGCAATCTGTTCCATCTACTTCGACTACAAAACGCGGGATCATCAAAGTCTTCACGCCACTCTCGAATGTCCCTGCAGGCAGATGTACGAGATCTCTCAGGGTACACCTGGCGCTCCGCCCCTTGAAGAGTTGTATAAATGCCATGAGCATCGGGCGTCTCGACCGTTATGTCACGAGCTCCACAAAGCTCTTCTGGCCGCTACTATTGTTATCGATGCCCTCGACGAATTTCAGGGGTGTTACCAGGACGCCAGAAATCAGGAACTCGTGCAGTCTCTGCTCAAGCTTAGCCCAAGTATAAAGCTCTTGATCACCTCTCGATCAATCGGGAATATGGAGGCCCTGTTCCGAAGAAAGGATACTATCAAGTGTTCAATAACGATCGAACTGGCGGAAGGAGATATCAGACTGTACCTTGAAGGGAAAATCAGGGCAGGCAGCCTTCGTATCATGCCGACCTCCGGTCTAGAATCCCATATTGCTGATGCAGTACAAGGTGCTGCCAAAGGAAAGTATGCAGAAGGGCCTCTTCGTTCTCTTCAGTGTATGCTCAACTCCTTCTATAGGTTTCTGGTAGCTGAGTTACTTTTTCACTCGCTATGGGATCTGTTTAGCCCAGGAGGCGTCAGAAAAGCGCTCAAAAATCTTCCCCACGAGATCGACGGCGTCTATGACGGCACGATGCAGCGCATTAAGAAGCAGACCAAAAAAGAACAAGAACTCGCTATGCAAGTTCTAATGTTGGCGACATGTACATGTCGACCCCTGTATGTCCATGAGGTACAACATGCGTTGGCCACGAATTCCGCAGGAGAAGATGAAGAGATTGAAGATTTTGTGGTCGATTCGTCGTACATCACTGCCGCTTGTGCCGGTTTGCTTGTTGTTCGCGAAGAAACGCAAATTCTGTCTCTTGTCCGTAAGTGAAACGCTGTATTGCGCTTTACCTGGTTCTTACGCATCCAATATCGGGTTGCTAGATTTTACGGCGCAGGGTTATTTTACAAAACATCGAAACAAGTACTTTCCCGATGCAGACGAGCTGATGGCTAAGGCATGCCTCCGTTACATTAGCCACAATCGGTTCAGAGCCAATGTTCAAGTTTGCTGCCAAACTTTCTGGAACCTTCATCCCTGGATACCTGTCCGCGAGCATCGCACGCGCCAATGCCATGCATTCTATGCCTATGCCGCCCTCAACTGGGGATTTCACGCGAACCGGAGCCGTGGTAGCATTCAGGCTGCCGCCCTTGACTTTCTCGAAACGAAGGGTCTGCCGTCGCCACCAACCTGAAATACATTGCTATCCCCCACTGGCGCTGGGAGGTTACAGATGCCTCCCTTGTAGATGGGTCTGCCATTTTCTTGGCAATGTATCACCGTCAATGGGACGCCGCATCCGCTCTGCTTCAGTGCAGAGCAGAACCACCTTTGACACCTGATGGGCGCACACTGTTCGCCTTTACGATCAACCTGAGCGAAATGGAATCCCCCGCTACGACGTCCTTGGACTCATGTGGGTACAAGGCACTGATGCCAAAACTCCTTGGAGGAGCCAATCTAATGAATTCAGATGGGCAGGCACCACTGGCACTATGGTTAGCGATTCAGCATAAACAGGTGGCAGTGGTAAAGATATTGTTTGAACAACCTGACATCGACATAAATCCACGGGATGATCGACGGAACACACCTCTGACATGGGCAGCCCGGCGTGGACATCTGCCAACCGCCTCGCTACTACTTGGCCACCCTAGAATCGATGTGAATTCGCAGGATAACGGAGGAGTCACTCCCTTGATGCTTGCTTCCTCCAACGGACAGGACTCTATTGTGGAGGCACGGCTCAACCACCCCGATATCCAGGTGAACCTGCAGGATAGTGAGCGTCGAACTTCCCTGACATATGCGGCCTGCCAAAAGCACGAGGAGGTAGCCAGGTTGTTATTGGCGCAGAAGGAGGTCAATGTCAACAGTCAGCATGACAATGGACGCACCGCTTTATCATGGGCTCTTGACTTCAAGGACCCTTGGAGACCTCGCAACACAGATCGAATAGTCGAACTCCTGCTCGACCGGGATGATATTGACGTCAATCTTCCTAACTCGTGGGGTAACACCCCTCTCGACTATGCCATCGGAAATAACCACCATAAAGCGGCGAGGCTCTTTCAGGCGAGATGTGCTGAATGCACATTGACACCAATAGGGTCGAAGAAGCGCCGTCGATTCCTACAGGGCAAAGAACAAAGGAGAGTAAAGCGGCAACAATTGGAGGAAACTGCTAGCTGAGTCTGCTGTGGCCAACACACGTACATCGGTAGCAAAATAGGGATATTGGCCATTACTTGTGCTTCGACATGTTCGCGTACATAATCACTTGCTATCATTGTTACTACCATTGGATGTTGGCCCCCGTCCAGCTTGTTCATGGAGTGGGCAGAGTACACCAAGCTTATTGAACCGCCCTCCAAAAAATCATTCATAAAGCTGGGTCAAAGAGTAGATTGTAGTGATCAAGTTATAATCGGACGATTAGGGGAAGTAAAATAGCTATTAGCAGTGGAATATTCTACCCAATACTACCCATATGAACCTCATAAACGTCATGAAATCTGGCTGAATTTCGAGTGCAAAGACTCGAAATGAAAGTGTGAAAGCATAGAGCTACTGACAAATTCTCCGGGCCCCGGGCTGCATACTGCTCTCCGCATTGTCCTGCCTCGAAATAGCCAGCGATTCCTCCAAGTATATCGGGTAATTCGGTCGACAAAGCGATGCAACCTCCACAGAAATGGTACGAGGCTGAGATTGCCAAAAGGGGAAAAGTAAAATGGCACGATATAGTCAGGTCAGGCCACTCTTGCTGTTTCCTAATAAATAATCACCAAGGTCCTCATTTTGTCCCTTCCTTTCACACATAATGGACTTCCTAGTCGCCTCGTCGCCAGAAACGTCGTCGTCGTCGTCTGACTACTATTCACCGTCAAACCTGTCGTCAGAACTTGGCTTGGACCCGTCGGACCCATTAAACATTCTCCTACACAATAGCAACAACACCGACGACAGTTCATCCAGCTCTCAAGATGGCGAAAGCCCACCAGATTGGTCAACATTATCCGCACTATGGCCAGATGCACCTTCGCCTGGATTAAATGACCAACAGAAGCCATTCACCGGCGAATTAACAGACTTTAGCGACATGGTCTCGTTCCCAATGGACATGGATTTCAACCCTTCAATATCCATCGATCCAAGTGCGCTGCACTTCAATCCCCTACTGCATCAATCCCCAGCCATTCATATACCGAACGCATTTGGATACCCAACTGCCATCGCGCAACAGTTACTCCAGCAACAACAAGGGGAGAAGTTAGCACCACCATTCCCATTCTCATTTGCACCCAACACATTCTATGACTCTGGATCGCGATCAGACACAGCGTCTGAGACGTCTTCGTCGAAGGACAGTACCAGGAGGCTTAGCATAGGATCATCTATTTCCTCGCCTTCCACATCATCCATGCCACCACATTCGCCCGCTCAATCGTTCGACAGCGCCCCCTCACCGTTGTCACTGCCTGATGCAGCGAATCTGGCTCAGCTACTGGCGAACGCTAATGTAGAAAGTGCAGCCGCGGCGAATTCAAGCAATTTGTCCCCGAACGAAGCAGCGGCTCATGCACTTGCTGAACGTGTTCGCCAAATGGCAGGCGTCATGCTTGCTCTCCCCATGAGTGCTCAGCTGCAAGCTCTCGAGCAGCAGCAGCAACAACAAAGTGGCAGCCTTCCATCTACACCGCCAACAGGTATGTTTTCTTTCTTATTACTCTTAAATCCCTCTTCTGACTGATTCTTTTAAGCTACACCAACCACCACTCAAGCTCCTAAACTCCCCATCCCACGTCTTCCTCGCCCTTCTGTGTCCATACAATCGACTAAATCCGCATCCTCTTCTTCGCTATCCTCAGCGGCTTCAACACCACCCCCATCCACACCCTCCAACCACTCACCCTCACCCCTTCCCAGCGCTCAAACTTCGCCGTCTTCACAATTCGCTGCAGCAGCTGTAGCTGCCGCCCCTGCAGCGTCGGGCCGACCGAAGACTTCCCATACCACGATTGAACGTCGTTACCGCACCAATCTCAATGCCCGCATACAGTCACTCCGTATGGCTGTTCCTGCTTTGCGGGTCGTCGAAGACAGAGACAACATCTCCGGTACCGGAAAGAAGAAGGCACCTAATAAGGTCCTCGTATCTTCCTCGCTCCCTGGTGCATCCGGATCATCGTCCACCTCTGGAGGTACGGTTATCAACACCAACGGCATCATCGACGTGATTGACGAGCGAGGATACGTTGACGGTGTCAAAGTCGCACGAAAATGCTCTAAAGCAAACGTCCTCGGGAAAGCTGTGGAGTATATCAAAGTCCTGAAGAGGAGAGAAAACCGACTGAGGAACGAGCAAGCTGGGCTTAGAGCCCTCATTGGCGGCCTCGTCGGTGGGCCAGCGTTGTTGAGAGAATGGGAGCGTGAGTGGAGGAATAGATTCGGCGGTGAGGAGAAGGATGAGGTCGATCCTGAAGAACTTGATGCCGATGAGGATGAAGAAGATGCAGAGGATGATGATGGAGACGATGAAGAGAACGGCAGGAAACGTAAACGAGGCAAGGTCTCTCCCGCAGCTAGCGCGGTGAAGGTCGAGAAGAAGAAACCCACCGTCCCCGCATCTCAGACCGCAGGGCCCGATGCCGGTCTTGCAGGCGCGGCTCCAGTTGTGGAGAAGAGGAAGCGAGGCAGGCCACGCAAGGTCCTGCCTCCTCCAACACCTCTGGTCGTCCAAGAGGAAGACAACAAGATGGATGTCTTCCCCACTGGCGTACCTACGCAGCAAGGGCAGGGACAACAATACCTCCTTGCCGTATTCGCCGTGTTCTCGTTCTTCAACTCTCCACTTACCTCGAATACTTCACCTTTCACCTCCTCATCGGCGTCCTCGCATACTCATGCACATATACACTCTGGGCACGTTCTCACTTCTCCCGCCAATCAGACTGTTGGAACAGTTGCTGGCGGTGGGTGGGGATTGACGGAGTACATCCACATGTTCCATCTCCTTGTGTCTGTATGCGTGCTCGCCAGCGTCCTGTCGAGCTGGACTGGCATAGGGAAAGGAGCCCCAATACCCAGAGGTGTCGGCAAGCTTGTGAAAGTGGTCAAGGGTGATCGCAAATTGAGGAAGTCGAGGCAAGAGTGGATTAAAGACGCGGAAAGCATCGTTCTCTCGGGTTGGTTTTATTTTACTTCGGTCATTGGACACTCCTTACTGACATGGCGCATACAGGCAAAGAAACATCTCTCCTTGAGAGAGTGCAGGTTTACCATGGCATTACTTCGTCGTTGCCCACCCCTACTGTGTCGGAATCGATCAGAGCTGCGCTCGCCCTCTACCCTCCCCACAGCACATCCTCCCAAGGTCCACTGTCAACTTTCGCCCGCATGAAAGCTCGTGCCGTTTGGTCTTCCGCGCTAAAGATCAAGGCAGCGAGCATTTACGAGAAAATGGTCCTCCAAGGCATGACCATTGATGAAGCTTCTCGTCGACTTTCCTCTTCTCTATCTTCCGTCGTCACTGACGCTGAGGGTGACGACCAAGAACAGCAATACGGCCTCGTCGAAATTCTTGCTGATGACCTAGTGAAGGAGAGGTTAAGAACAGCTCTCGGTGTCCTCTTTATCCGCGGCGTTCGCGAAGCCATTCAAGAAACGGAGGACCTCGCCTCCAGCTCTGCCACGATTAAGCCGGGCCAATTCGACCCCGCTTACGTCGATCCCGCCGATCAGGAGGGCTTGAGCCAGGCTTACGAGGATGTCGGAGAGAAGGAGATGCAGAAGGATAAGGAGTGCCTGGAGAGGGAGTGGACGAAGTTGGTGGAAGCTGCTAAGGAGCTTGGTGGCCGTGTGGCGGAAGTTGGCAGGGCCTTCGAGAGAGCATGGAAGGTTCGCGCGAGTAGCAGCATCGGCGAGGATGATGTGCTGTCCGAGCTCATGGACAAGGAAGAGGAGGACGAGGAGGATCAATCTCCCATTGATGTCGAGCTCAGGTCTCTCCTGGCTGCGCTGCTGCTGTTCCGCAAGAACTTCTCCGTGGGGTGGGAACAGGAGGATGATTCTTCGTCATCTGCGCTGCTGAGCCCGCCGCCTAGCCCGGGTAGGCCCGCTGCTAATGGTAAGGAGGCTAGGGAGATTTGTGTTTTGAGGGAAGCGCTGGGAAGCAGAGTCTTCGAGGAATGGACGTCATTGGAGGATGCTAGGGATAAAGTTGTTGATCTCGTGGTTGAGAAGGAGAGGAGGTGGGTTGGCATTGGCTTCTGATCTATCTCTCGATTGGATAGACATTATTTATCGAATGTTCCGATACCATATTGATTCCCAGTATTGTTTGATAGTCACTGGTATTGCCTCTTCTGGTTATTGTTATTCAATCTCGACTTGTTTACTCGCTTGTATACTGTACGATTCCTTTCCTGTTATACGTATTCATTAGATAGATCCCCTGATCAATAATAACGACGTTGTTGCGTCGAGCTTCACAAGCCACAAAGTACCTTTTGATATCGAGAATCAACGTAAACTACAAGTACAGTTCCATTTGGTCTATTGGTTTCATAAAGGTATGCATAGCAAGTATCTAGTGCAAAGCGCTGTCGTAAAAGGTCATTAAATAATTCATAAAACCCATAAAGCGAACAGCCCGAGGGAAAGGTCGTGAAGTAGAAAGGTAGACAAGGGCGGTGAAATTGATCATACAATGGACATTCGTGAGAGCCAATGTTCAGACCCATGCTTTTTAGTGGTTCCGTGTCGGGGTATCGTAAGTATCGGAGTCTAGGTGGTTACGAACAGGCGTGAGATGTGGGTAGATATGGAGGATGGTAAATGTGATGAGCATGGGGAGAAAGGAACAATTGGGAACAAGGAAAGAACGAAGGAAGCACGAAGTTGGAGGAAAGCGTCGACAAAGACATGATGCAAGCCGGAGAAATGATGATCAAACCCACAAGTCATGGAGGGGACAAAGCAAGCGGCGCCTGCTCCAGAGAAGAGTCGGCTTACTCCGAATCTTCGTCCTCATCCTCGTGTGGGTCGTAGCCGAACTTGGACAGGCTCTTCGTGAACGGGGTCTGCATCTTGTGATATGAAAGCGCAGTCACGGAGTGCGCGTGACCATTATGGTTCGAAGGGCAGTGCTGGCTCTCCAGATCCGTCAAGTGCGGTATTGGCGAACCTCCGTGGCCATGTCCGTTCCATGATGCTTGTCTAGCCAAGGAAGAAGAGATTGCGTGGAGCAGAATGGGGTTGATTCTAAATGGAAGGGAGATCGTCATCAGCCATCATAGCTCGGGAAGAGATGCGGAGGAATTCAGATGAGAAACGGAAAATGAAATTCGAGATCTTTCTTTGTAGGGCCAGCGCTCAACAAATAGAGGGATCGAGCACTCACGCTTTGGGATTCAGAAGGTTCCCGTAATGCGGCCCTAGGACTTGGAAGAGCTTGACATCGGCAACACCTGCTCTTCTCAGTGCTTCCTCAAGCTCTTGCGCGTACTGGATCGGATATGCAATATCGCCTTCACAGTGGATTATCCGGATTTTACTCTGACGTAGCTATAGAGCGCCAAAATAGAGAATTCTGAAGTCAGAAGGTTTGCAGCCATGCGAAAGAACATGTTGGCTCACTTTAGCAAGTGCTGAAAGAGATAGTGGACGCCGGTTGAGGAACCAACCGACTGAGGCTTGATATGATTCTGCCAACTTCGTGGGCGTCCCCGCTCGATTCCTCACGGCCTGGCCCAGCGCTACTCTTGTTACACTGAATAAAGCAGTAAACGGAATCAGTAATGAACGCCGAGGGTCTTATGACTGATTTCATCAGGCAAACAGGAAGGGCACGTACGCTTCCGTTAACGTATTGCGTTCGTTGTTGTAGCATAGCTGTTGAGCGCCGAGGACGCAATCTGCAAGAATGGCATCATCGGACTCAAGAGGAGATGCCGGGCCATTGGAACGGCGACTTCTCCCATCGTGATTGAACGCGTGCACCCAGTAGTTGTAAACGTCCCGCCTCCCCGCTGCAATATCCTCCGGCTGTGTGCATGAGTCACAGGTTAGGTTCATGCCTTACTTTTTCGGATGATAGGAAAATGAGTTCTCACCTCGGCTGATGAAAGCGGGGAACAAAGGGTGAGTGAGATGACCACCTCAGGATGCGCAGTTCCGAGCTCGAGGGCTATATTACATCCTATAGACAGCCCAAAGATGTGGACTGAAGGAAGTCTAAGTGCTTTCTAGGGTAGCAATGGCGTTAGTTCTGTTATGGGTTGGTATGGGTACAATTACGCCATGAGGATCCCCCGTGTCGCGCATACTCACCATAAAACGATAAACATCATCTGCAGAGTCAGCTGGACTGTAGTTATGCTTTCCAACCAAGCCCTTCGTAGATCCATATGTTCGCATGTCGACTGCAATGAGATTGCACCGTGCCCTCAGTCGTGAATCATTGAACTGGTCTGAACAAAATCCAAATAAAGTCGTGAGTTTACTGTCATCACAAAAAGCAGCGAGGAGCAATCCTCACTTTCGAAAATCTCTGACGCAACATAACCCGAGTGAAGGAAGAGAACACACGGCAGGTGCGGTGTAATAGATGTACTTGAATGTGAATTCGGAGTGGCAATTGAGTAGTGCATATCGATAGCACCTGTAGGAGTGCTCAGATGGACGTAAGGCATTGCGGTTCAGGATTGCAGCTAGGCGAAAAGACCAAGGGAGACAAAGAAGCCGGAGACACGTCGAGGTAGATGGCGGTCGTTAATTAAGGGATCGGTGTATGGGCGTCTCTAGAAGGAGTCCCCGTTTCGAGAAAGAACAACAACGACACACGACAAGATTGATCATGGAAGGTGGCCATGAACAAATGTTGGTGTGAGGCTGATCACGACACTGATCATTGGCATATTCCTGTCCAGGTCGACTGTTTCCCGTCGCTAGCTATAGATGGCCTACGGAACGGGCCGTGACAGCCCCCGTGAAAACGGTCACCATAGTGGAAACAGGCTGAGAAAGGTCCGAGTCCACGGTGGACGTGTATTGCTGTCGCGCCCACACCGTACTTAATGGCATCATTGCGGCGATGTACTCGGGGAACCACAAGGTCATAAAGCTTAATTCATGTACGGCAGGTCGCCTGGGACCGACAAAAGAGCGCTGTGAGCAAGCTAGTCAGCTACTGCTTTCGTGGTGATAACCAGAGAATAGTCCAATGGAAAGTAGGATGGTGGAGATGGTAATCTCGGGTTATCGTGCACAGAATAAGCCCGAGGAGGTCACGGATCCGGGTTTTCGAGAAGGTTACAAAGCATCCCAAAACATCACAACCCAAATATCCAGTGCCATTCACCCACTAACTCGCAGCGTGTTCTAATGATGCGTCCCACTTGCTCGGCATCGGCAACAATCTCAACAATGCTCATTAGTAACAAGTCGGGTTAGATGGTCCAATCATAAACAAAGTAGATCTTTCAAAACTCTTAGCCTCCATGATCCCAATTTTGCCGCGGCCGTGTTCAGGTATCTGGTTTTGACACCGGTGCGAAAAAGAATGTCAACTGAAGCGCAGCGCTGTGAAATCACAGGCAAGCGTCAGCTGAGCAAAATCCAGCCTTAGCTGCGGTCACTGAGAAAGATTGTGGGTAAACTTGGCGGCATGGTCAGACGAAGAGGGAAAGCCCGAGACCATCGTCGAATGATTTGAGGAGTCCGTGAGAAATGTTGGTCGGTCATCTTTCCAGTGACGGTGGTACCTATTCAAGGGCAGCACGCCATTCACGGGCTCTTTATCGAAAGCAAGGGATAGCAGGTTCGTCACGCCGCATAAATGTAGATGCGAGGCCAAGTAGAGCTTGTCTATGCGAAATCACTCTTTAACATTCGGTCACTTGTACTGCGTTCTGTCTAGAGAAGGATACTTACATGCTGTTTCGAATGCACAAAAGAGACGGCCGTTATGGGGGCGGACTCATCAGTGCCGTGAAAATTGGCTTTTTTTGGTTTGGCTACTAAGACCACTTCCCACGCACACCATCCAGTCTGCAGTAGACATTCCCGCCTCTTGTTCGGCCTACCTCGAAGGGATCTCAAGGAAGATTTCATGCCGCCGACCAAACGTCGTCTTGGGAGCCGACATAAAAATGTGAGAGATAAAATGGCCTGAAACGGTAAACACATCTTGATTCTTTCTCGGTACCGTCGTTCAAGATCAAGGTGAGAAGTGACTGCAGCATATGGTGTCGACTCGGAGCTACACGTTGTCGACTTTGCTCGACACTCCTGAGACTGGGATGAAGTGTCCTGCTTTCTAGAATTCTACTCATGACTCACTCGCGTATATTTCAAATAATTCCAACTGGTTTTTTGTGGTGCCCGAACCCGTTCTAGTAGAATCTTTATCGAGATTCGCAAACGTAGGGCTCAAAGCAGATCAGCCCTACAATAACTACCATCAGAAAACAAGGCAATCTCTGCCCCAACCTGCCCGGGCAGGCCAGTGTCTATCAAGTGTCTATTTCGACTGAGTTCAGTCCGACGCTCTGAAATGCTGCTCGAAAAAGAGGGTAGATTCATGATTCTCACCGTGCTCTTTTTCCAGACAACGTCGTCAGAATTGCTTAACTTGAACTCGAAAACAATCACCTAATACATGATGCCGAAGGCAAGCTTGAAACCACCTGGTGACTCTGATAGATTGGATTTCCTCAGCGTGTTTGAAATTTTGGGATAAAGTTTAGGTAGATTTGCGACTAAATGGGGATATATTATTGGAGAGAAGCGGAAGCAAATGCCATTTAGTTAAACAATGAGGAGGTGTCGTCTTGACGTGCTGATATCACCTTCACAACCTCACTCTATACTTTACAGAAGATCTCTTGCAATGGACGAAACGTGGATGACCGACATGTGGCATTTCTGGAACGTGTCCATTTCGTTCACTGGCAGCCCACAAGAACCCAATTTACTAGAGTATGCTTAGGTACCTTCAGGTTGATTTATTCAAGAATTCACTCAACCCGACTCCGCTACGATATGTAGTAGCTGTGCAACTGCCATGGTTCCCCGCAGACTCTTCCTTGAAATCTCATGCCGAGCCTCTGCATGGCCTTTCCCCAATCGAGGATGCACTCTTTATAGTGGCCATGACACAGGGTGCATCACAGGCACGCTCGCCACCGTCACGACCCAATAATGAACATGAGGTGATCCAGAACGCCCCCTTACTGAATCCAAGGCTACCCATCCATCAAACCATCGACTTGGGCCGTAAAACTGTTTCAACCTCGACTACTGATACATCTCTGGATCTTATTCTATTTTCCTGAAGGTTGGCTTCACTGTAGGGGACTTGCCGCGGCAGGTATCTGTTTCTGGCCTATCAGATCCGAACCTCCCAAACCGCCGGCGTTAGATTGGTGACCAGCCCGATGTCGAATGGGCAAATATGGGATAAAGCGGAGCACTTGCTTGTAATATAAAGTCCCCCTTGGTCTTCCCAGTCACTTCGCTTCTCCAGCACTCTTCGATCAGAACCAATACTGGTGAACACTAAGCATGCCGTTCATTACTCTGGAGACCCCCGACGGCAAGGCCAGCATAAGTTACACAATTTCAACTCCTACATCGACGTCAAGTGAGGTCATAGACCCGATTCTGCCTACTATCCTCTTTCTCCACGGCGAGTGGATAACCCAGGAAACCTTCGAACGTAGGTGCACAACTAGGATACAAACTCTGTGATCCATATAAAACCTAAGTATTCCACAGCTCAATTCTCGGATCCTCTTCTTAGAGACCATTTTAACCTCCTGACGATCGAACTTCGAACTTGTGGCCAGTCATCAGGACCGGTGAAGAAGGGAAAGTTCACGTTTGCTACTGCAGCTGATGACATCTATAGGGCTCTGGTAAGGATCAACCCTAATCTGCTTCTACCCACCTGACTGAGCCACTGATTTGTTATCCTGGTCAAACAAATAGCAAGCGCTTAATATTTTGCAAATTCACATATTTGCACTGTCAATCGGGTGTCACGTTGCACTGGAATTCGCGCATGCTCACCCTGACCATACATTATCGCTGACCCTCTGTGGCCTCCTTCCCCCTGATGAGGTAGGCCACTTATGCTGGTCCATTGTCACTATTACTGAGTAATGTATCAGCCTGAAGATGTTGCAGCTGGCCGCCTGCAGGTCTGGGATTTCTGGAACGAGTCGTTCAACCACGAAGATGGATCTGACAAGCTCCTGGAAGAAATTGGGTCGCTCAGCGAGCTATTGAACGGAGCACTCATGCTTCTATTCAGTGGTCAAGACCACCCGTTGGTACAGCCGTAAGCCCCGATCTATGTTCCTTGATCGAGTCTAACTCCGATCAGTCTGGCAAACGTCTTCACAGTTCACGTTGTAAAGAATTGGGCAGGTACCCCAGAAAAGCTTGAAGCTGCATATGATATGTGTATTGAATGGCTTCTGAGGCGAAAGCATTTTGATGCCGATTTCCTCTCAACGGTATGTACTTTCCATTCTTTAGCTATCAACGAAGAGACAAGCTTAGGGCACTCGTAGTTTCGTTGTCCAGTAGACCTCATCCGATGCCAGAGAGACATCGCCTACGGCAGCCTGGAAGCATTCCAAGATTTCAAATCCTTGCTGCATCAAGCTGGGCACAATGACATCGTTCTCCACCAGGTAGACGGACCACATGTACCTAGTGTTGTAATACCTGAAGAGTGGGTCTTTCAAACTCGCCTTTCCGGGTCTAGCAGACTGATTTTCATTCTCAGGATTAACTCTATTCTGTTCGAAAGGGCTGCACAAGTCTCGTCGATCAACGTATCCACCATCAATTATACCCAAGAGAATCGTCGCACGTTGCTCACCCCCTTTACGGCTACTCTCGTGCAATATGGCTACGAAGCCGATCCTGACTTTGGGGATGTAGGGGTTCCCGCTTTGGAAACGAGTTATCCTATGTCGCCGTTTGGTATCAAATCTCTGATCGACGACCACTTCTCTCCGTCATGACCGTGATGATTGGCAAGTTCATGCCTTTAGGAGAAGCCGGGGTGACGGCCAGAATCAATTCATTATGCATGTATTTACTTCATAATCCAGCCGTGTTAAGAGGGAGAAGTGGTCGTCCATAGTAGGTGCTCTAAGTTATGCATGCCGTTGATCCTTGCAATAGTCACAATTCGAAATTGCTTACAGTGATATAATTCACAACGCGTAAACTAGTATTGAAGGCAACAGTCCGTCGAGTTAGTCGAATCGGTTGTTGATCTATAAAACCTGGTGGCCGTCTTCAGATGCCGGTTGGAATGGACCTGTCTGTTGATCTTTTTCCAAGCGAGCCGAAAACACGCATTCCCGAATTGTCATCAGACCTTTCTCCGAGCTCAGCTAATCTGCCATGAACGCGAAAGTTCCGAAGAAGGCATGTGGCCTATTAATTTCTCCAAAACGAGGTGCTGGAAACGCCCCCACTTTTGGCATGCTGATTTGGAGTCTAAATTCCTGACAGAAATGGCAATCAGAAGGTCGAAGAAATTACCTGCGATTTCACACTTTGGGATCGTTTTCGATCAGGTGGAGATTCTTTCCTTCATGGCTCTCCTCTGCTGGCGACGGCTATCTGGTGATATGCAAGTACCCTGCACCAAAAATGCGATCTTCGCCACACATACAGTACCCCGAGCGCCACCAGCGATTTGGCCTCCTAGGCTGTGAGGCAGGCTCTAAGTATGTTCATGTCGGTTGACAGGGTCAGGGTCCGCTACTCATTCATTCATTAGACATTTGAGCCACCAGCCGCGGTTAATTTTTGAGGTTCCTCGTTCAATTACCCAGGCTTGCTGAAAGGGGAAGAGAGGTACATGCAACGTTGGTGGACGGGCATCAGTTGGACCTACTGATATATATCCTTGAAGCGACTACTTGACCGACTCTCTCTAAACCACCATGCCCCACGCTCTCGTTAATACCCCTTCTGGCACGGCCGACATATATTACAATATCTCGACACCAGAACATCATTCTGCGCCATCTATCGACCCATCACTGCCGTGCATACTCTTCATACATTCAGAATGGGTGTCTCAGGACATCTTCGAAGGTGCGCCAGCCGCCTCAACCCAGAAACTGATGATTGAGTCGTGGTCCAGCCCAATTTTCAGATTCACTTCTCAGGAAACACTTCAATCTCGTAGCAATGGACACCAGAGTGCATGGGCGATCGACGGGCTCCGTTGACATGAATTTCACTCTCAAAGCTGCTGGGGAAGAGATATACTGCTTCTTGGTGAGCAATCAATCGAATTGGGATGCCCGTGACCTCTTATCTCTTTCCAGCAAACTATCAAGCTACCGCCTCTACATGTCTTTGGCATCTCAATCGGATGCAACCTCATTTTGGAGTTCGCTCAGGCACACCCCGATTGTGTCCTTTCTCTTACTTTGTGTTCTCTGCCCCCACCAAACGAGGCGTGTTTTTTCCCCCACCGACGTGATCTTCGTTCTGACTCTGCTTAATAGCCCGATGAAGTGATGGCAGGGCGACGGCAAATCAATGAATTCTGGACGAACAGTTTCAAACAAGATGGAACTAAACTGACTGCTGACTCGCTGGTTGAAGCTGGGATGTTGAGTGAGATGATTCACGGCGGAATGCAATTACTCTTTAGCGGGAGGATAAGTTCTGTGGTTTATCCGTAAGTTTTGGATTGTAATAAACTCCAAGTCAACCTGACGCATAGTTCGAAAACAGGTTGATCAATAAGCTGCTGCAACACGTAGTCAACAACTGGGCTGGTTCACAAGAGAAAATTGAAACTGCCCGGATCGTTGGCATTGAGTGGTTCGTACAGAAGGGTGAATGGAACTTCGACGCGCTTGACAAGGTATAGAGCCCCCGTGAATTGTACGGCCTTATGTTATGACCTGCTGACTCCCCTTTCCTTGCGATAGGTTAAATGCCCTATCACCGTTATCCACAATACTGCGAACATTGGGTATGGCGATATCAAGCCGGCCGAGCGCTTTGTGGGGACACTCAAAGGGATGGGTCATACCAACGTTCGGCTGTTATCCATTGACGGAGCTCACTTGTCGATTATAACGAACCCAGAGGAGTAAGTCAACCATTTTGCACGCAATAGTGCCGCAACTAATCAGACTCGCATTCTCAGAGTCAATGAAATCATCTTCAACACAGCATTTGTAACATCATTCGGCCAAGAACGTCTGGAAGAACTCTCCAATACGTACTCAACAAAAACCCTCTACGCTATGCAAACTCCGTTCACTTCTGAACTGGTTCGTTACGGATATGAACCAAACAGCGAATACGAGGAGCTTTGCTCCGGCATGCCAGACCTTGAGCCCTCATACCCAATCTCAGAGTTCGGTCTCAAATCGTTTATGGAGGATCACTATCCAATAAAGTAATTAGTGTCTCGCGTTTCCTTTGGATGCACGTTTTCTGACCTGGTTTCTCCTCCTATGGCTCGAATCGTCATGATCTGTGTAATTCTATGTTCCTTCTGGTTGATCAGCATGCCTCATTAATGTATTATCTTTTTTGTTGTGGACACCGGACTCGGCTTCCAAGCTTGCGATTTTTGCTTAACTTAATGTTGTTTGTCTATGTATCGATAGTTATAACACACACAAATAATGCCGCAACAAATCAAGACACTCGTCATATCAATGAACCCACTCCGGAATATTGGCACATTGTGTATACAGTGGCATTGCCGTTTCCGCCATGCTCTGAATGGATTCCGTCGGAAACTAAAGCTGCCTTGTTTCGGACCGCCCTGAAAACCAGAAATGGAGCCAATCTCTATTGCGTGAGTAACATCTGTACAAGTTGCCGTGGAGTTGGCTCATAATTTCAACTTGCAAGGACAGGATGATATCTGACTTCTTCCTCCCCGATGTCGGAGGAGTAGAGAGCCACGTATACATGCTGAGTGCAATGCTCCTGAAAAGAGGACATAAGGTTCCAACGTATCCGACTAAATCTTACATTTTATACTTATCCAGAATTATTCTAGGTCATCGTAATAACCCATGGCCATGCACCAGATCGTTACGGAATCCGTTGGCTCTCCCCTGGCCTCAAAGTCTACTATATCCCGTTTCGGCCAATTGCATCTTCTGCAACATTGCCTAATTTCTTTACTTCTTTACCATACCTTCGGACCATTCTTCTGCGCGAGCATATCCACCTAATTCATGCTCACGCAAGTTTGTCTTCAATTGGCCATGAAGGTATTCTCCACTCCCATTTGATGGGTATTCGCACTGTCTTTACAGACCATAGTTTGTTTGGATTTGATGATGCAGCCAGCATCCTGACGAATAAGCTGCTAGCTGGGAACCTTCGTAATGTCGACGCCGTAATCTGCGTTTCACACACAGGGTGAGTAGCTCAATAGTAATAATCCACTTGATTCTGAAACGACACGATATGTTGTTTGTAGACGCGAAAATACTGTTCTCAGGGGTCATCTATTTGAGAGGTCTGAGGATGAGCCGTCTGGCCTCTCCGTCAACCGTAATGTGTATGTAATACCCAACGCCCTCGTTGCAGATAGCTTCAAACCTGGTCCGGTCCACCCTCCTGAAACAAGTAAGACTGTCACTTGCTATGAAGTAACAAGCCTTACAAATTACCAAGTTACCATCGTATTTCTCTCTCGCCTGGCCTTTAGGAAAGGGGTCGACCTCTTTGTTGCTACTGCTCCCCGAATATGTGCCGCTTTCCCTGAGGTTCAATTCGTCGTCGGTTCGTGGCACTTTTCATGTTTCTTCCCTCAATTCAACATGCTCCTTTCACAGGTGGGGATGGGCCAAAATTGATTGAGGTTCTTCAAATGCGAGAGAAGTATCGCCTGCAGGACAGGGTTGAATTACTTGGTCGTGTCTCTCCGGGAGATGTGTTATCTGTCAGCGAACCAGCCTTCCCCAATTTGTGTCGCTCAATCTCAGGATAGGTTCTTCACCGCGGACAAATATTCATGAACACGTCATTGACTGAATCGTTCGGTATTGCTATCCTAGAAGCCGCTTGTGCGGGTCTTTACGTGGTCTCCACCAGAGTAGGCGGGGTACCAGAGATTCTTCCGAAAGACCTAATCAGCTTTGCCGCCCCAGATGCAGATGGTGAGTTGACATTCTTTGAGGCAATGGGAGGTATACTAACTTTCCTGATAGATGTCTTTCGCGCCATCTCTGAAGGCATTGAAATAGTGAAAGCTGGCAAACACAACCCTATGGATGCCCATCAACGCATCAGAGGCTTTTACAATTGGGAGGATGTCGCAAGTCGCATAGAGAAAGTCTATGACAAAATCATCAAGTCTCCTCAGATGGATCTATGGACTCGCTTGGAAAGGTCTGGCCTTCAAGGTCCAAAATGGGATACCAACTGACGAATTTCAGGACAATGCAACTAGGCCCATTTGCAGGGCCAATTTGGACTATAATACTTGTCGTTGATTGCATCTTCTTTCTGCTCTTAGAGTGGTGGATACCAAGGGACACTTTACACTTTGTTTTATAACAACTGCATGGAGCGAACATGTGTCTCAGGCTTTCACCAGCCTCCAAACACTAAGGTCAACATGACATTTTTAGAACATGTCTTCCAATTAGATATATATCTATGTTTTTAATGTAGGACCACATTATACCCGAGAATGAACAGAACAATGACATAGGGTTTCGAGAGCAATTGATCAAGAAAGCGAAATATAATATTTGTACGAAATTTCATGCTTCAGGTCCCGAAGCAACACCCCGCCTGGGTCTTCTCGGTCTCCCTCCACCTTTTCTCCTCTGTCGTTTAGAGGCTGAATCTTGGGTACTCTCGTCATGCCGATTATTAACATAATCATCTCTCCTTATGTCCTCCCTCTCTCGTTTGGAAGGGACTTGCACCCGATCTTGAAGGGAAGTCGAACCATTGCGGTCCAACGAGATACGGTCGAGCAGAGAAGTGCTTCTTCCTAAGTCAGGACGTCTACTATAGTCTTGATCCTTGGAATAATCTAGAACATAGGCGTCATCGACGATCATCCTGTCGTTTTGAAGAGGAAGGGGTGGGGGATATCGTGGCACATAGGACCGGTCATCCTCAGTTAGATCAACATGGTCGCGGCGAGTGCTCAGGCCCTGGGAAGCACGATCTTCCTTCTCGCTGGGCCATCTCGTTTCACGAGGATACACAGATCCATGGTCAACAGAAGGCCGTCTGGGAAGGGTTGAAGGGGGCGGCGGAAGGTGGGATTCCCGTGAAAGGATGGGAGATCGGTTTGGGTATCTTGGGGCAGGATCGCTGTCGAGGTCACGATCCTTCCGTATGTCGAGGCGATCTTGCATGGACGGAAAGTATGACAGTGGCTCCAAATGCCGTCTATCATTGGAAGAATCTGAATAGCGCCGGCCCAGCGAACTGGGCTCACGTTGGGACGTTGGAGAATTGGACGAAGGTACTCTAGCTAGGGGTGACGGGCTTGTTGAACGTCTGTCTCCTCCAACAGATTGCCGGAATTCGGGTGGGGGTGCTTCTCCTCTCGGCGTCCAGATTCTAGGCTGGGTTGCAGTGAATTCCCCAGGTTCAAGGTGAGACTAATAGACAACGCCATCAGGACGGGAAGCCAAAATAGGGACGGATGAATTGCTCACCTGGTGATCTGCATGATGGGTGGTGACACTGAGGTTTGGAAGGGGCTGCTGGCGCTGTAAAACCTGAAAAGGATGAGACAAAGGTATAGCTCGCGAAGGCAAGGGTCGTTACAGGGCTCCGACTACCACGTCGGCGTTCCAGCGAATCGTGACTTCTTGCCCTGCTAGGTCGATAAGAGTCAACCACCGGTTCCTGAAAAGGGACGTTTGCAAAGCTGTAACACGGTAACTTGAGGAAACATACCTCGCCACGCCCTCTGCCATTACGAGGTGCCGCATCTGCAGTTGGAATGTGGGGGGATATGGATCTGCCATTACCTCCACCACGCCGATTCGTAAGCGGGATACTGTTTGTTGACGAAAGCTGAGGTCGGCGCTCACGACGACTCTGCGGATAAGTTAGAAAACTCTCCACAGTGGAAGTGCATGGCAGTCAAACTTACTCTCCGACCACCACCGGGTGCTCGGTCGCTATCATTCCTTCTCAAAGGCAGTGCTCCACGACGTGGTTCTTTCTCGCTGCTCTGCTTCTTTTCTATGTAGGCGTCTTGGGGTCGGGCTGGTAAACCTGGAGATCGTCGCGTAACAGAAAGTCTGTGAAGCTGGTGCGAGACCGCCGCCTCGTTGTCAGCAGGTTCGGTGAACGAGGCAGTCGCAGTGACAGTTTCTGTGGTAGCTGGCAACGGTTTGTTCTGAATTGATTCACCAGTATCCATAACCTCATCCTCTTTCTCGGGGTGAGTACTGCTCAAACTCTCGATGGATTCCTTGCTGGCTTCGCCATTTGTCTTTTCAATTGAATGTCCGTCTGTTTGTCATGGCATCGTTAGACATAGCATTACCCACGAAATAGCACCAAGCACACCTTCTGTGGTTTGTGTGGTAGGAGGAGAGCGGGTTTGACGTCGGCTGGATCCGCGAGAGCGAGGCGCTGATGATCCTCGGAAAGAATCAGTTTGTGAAGGTAGGGGGCTCCTTTTGCGACTAATGTTCTCTGTAAATGATCGAAAAGGGGTGGCACACGGGGAAAACATTGATTAAGTTATTGCCCGTGTGGTACGGTGTGGGAGCGGACATACGCGGTTCAGAAGGCTGTTGATCATTGTTGACCTGCAAAAAGCCATTTTCTTGACTGTCCTCCGACGCTTGCTCCTCTGGGGCCGTTGCCGATGCTGGAGCGGGAGGTCCAGTTTCATTGGGAACAGAAACAACGAGGGTTGGTTCTCCGTGAGGCAAATCGCCGTTTGGGAGCGTTTCGTCGCAGAACTCCTCAGGGACAAGGTTAGGGTCGTCCTCAGTGAGCGGAGGTGTAAGAGGCCGCATAAGCATTGCAGAAGGTGGTGGTGGTGGCGGCGGAATCGTTGGGCTTGGTTCAAAGCGGCTTCGCTTGCGGTGACCACTTGAATTCTTGGATTCGTTTGCTCCCCCTGGTCCCCGAGTCTCCGCTTTTGGTGGCGGTAGGTCACGAAGAGAACGACGGTCATGTGATGGCTGAGTTTCACGTCTTGGTGGTGAACCTGTTCCTGTAGGAAGAAGGGATACAAAGGGGAAAGAGAACGACACGTTGTGAGAACGTCGTTAAAAATGGAAGGGTGGAAAGAGAAAGAAAAAAGAAAAAGAGAGTCCAACATGAGCGTTCTTGAATTGGCTGAGCGGTGGAGATTGGGAGACCGAGATATATGCATGCGTAGAGCAACAGCAATGGCAAACGGCGCGTGGCAGAGTTCATATATGATAGGAGCTCCAGTACCCAGGTAAAAGGTGAGCTCGCCTTACTGCACATAGCAGTGCCAGACGCAACCGTGGCATCGTTCCGATACGAGAGTTGAAGAGGGGTAGGGCATGAGGCGGATAACGTACTCTGAGGGGGTGTGTCACGGTCACGCATATCTGTAGGACGGGAGGGTCCCTCTTGTCCACGATTTTGGTCTCTCGTGCTCACTTTGCGAGGCAGGGGTAGTCGGCTTCCATTGAGTTGCTCTAAGGCAGGAGGATAAGGCGGATATTGCGATTCTTGACGGGATTCAGAACCCCAAGCACGATGTGATGGTGGGTAATCTTCTCGTTCATCTCTATAATCACCATCAGTACTGAGATAATCTGCCCCGCGTCCATAGCCACCATGAGATGCCAACAGACGGGAGTCGCGGCCAGTGGCTAGGGGTGGCGAGGGTGATCTTGCGCGGCCCCGACGACGGGCAGGAGGTGATGGAGGCAGTAACGGTGAGGGAGGCCGACCATAATGAGAACCTGAACGAGGGAAAGGTAAGGCATCATCCCGATAGTATTCACCACATCTGGCGTCGCTTTCTGCAACGTGGGCGGCACCAGAATTCCCAGAATCCTCGCCAGGCCGGTAGTGACGATCTTCGTAGGAAAGCTCGCCATTACCACTTGCTTGCGAAGCGACTGGGACCCTCGCTTCGAGTGAAGGACGTGAACGTCTTGGGAGTGACGCCTCTTCCGAGGTTTCATTGCTGCGTCGCCTTGGTCTTGGGGGCGGGCTCTTTACTCTCCCGTTTCGGCGCCTATCCTCCCGATCGCGAGTTTCCGTATTCGCTGTAAGAGACCCGATAAAGGAAGGCCGTTCCCAGGTCGATGCTTCTGTTTGCACGTTGTAGTAGTAAATGCCTTCGCCGTTACGGGGTGTTCGTATTTCCCAGCCTGGGGGTAGAGCCTCTTGACTTGCAGGGATTGCCATAGGAGGGTCACCTGTTGTAGGAGAGTCGGAAGATGCTGTGGGCGACCTGTTCGAGTTAGACTCACTTCGATTCCGTGTATTCGTCACTGCCCGGACTTCGACAATGATGGCTGGACGGGTGGGAGCAACGAAAGGCAGACCCGATGAGACTGGCTTGGCTGGGAGGGCGTGGGTTGGCCGGGGAGGCGGTATAACGCCAGTGCGTGTCGGTGATGCTTGCTCTGCTTTCTTCTTCGAAGGGGACTCGCGAGACTTGTGCGGTATCGTCTCCTCCCGCCTTTCCACCTTTCGGGAGGGTGTTGGTGGATTGTGTGGCTTGACTCCTGAGTCAATTGGCGTCTTGGGTCTGGAGGGAGGAGGGGCTGTCTGAGCCTCAGAGGTGAGAGGGGTTCCTTCGGCGCGTTGGAAGCTGTAGTCCTGTTCTTCGTCTTCATCTCCTAACGAGATAGAATCCTCGGCATCCTCAGGATCGTCTTGACCAGAGGGGCCAAGTGATCGAGAAACGGACAGTTGCTCGGAGTCTTGATCTCCATGTAGCTCTTCCTCACCGTCGGACCAGTCCAAAACTTCGTTTTCTTCGTCCATTTTAGCGTGGGCTTGCGAGGTGAAGAGCAGGAAGCTGTGTGGCGAATGAGGTCTCTGCACAACAGGACTGTTTAGAAATTCAAGCTCCGCTTAAATTGCTAGGCACTGCCAACGAAGTGCCGCTAGGCGCTGGCACCTCAACGTCGCGACCTGCACGCCGTAGTCTCCGCTTTCCGCCTGTTTCTCATTCTGGCGTCGTTTATTCGCCAGAGACAAGCTCATGCGACAACCATGCCTCTAATGAACGCGTCTGAAGATGGATATTACAATAGAGGGTCAGGCAGCCTAATGCAAAAGGTTCCTGTCATTTTCAGGCGCCTGCACCGGTTCCAGCAGATGGTGTGTTGCCGTTGTTTTCTTGTTTCCGTGGAACTGTACTTATGGAGGTCGGTACACAGGATTTTGAACTTGCAGCTTGGCAGTTAACTTATCTATGTTTGGCACCGAAGCGAGTGTGAGTGAGCCTGCCTTTTGATCCCTGAAAGAAAGACGTTAAATTCTAACTAGGTACCGAAACGTGTACTTCCATAAACGTATACACGCACCCGTATATCCAACTGCAGCAAGCTGACTCAATATTTACAACTAGAAACCAAAAATACTTGGGCTCGCGATGACCCCGCCATCCTTGTGCTAATTGCAGCGTGCCTATGTGGTGCGTCCCCTTTTCCTCCTTCAAAGGGCCACAAGCTGAAATTGACTTTCCAGTTTCCGCTGTGGCATGGGCCGTGGTGTACTCACTTTCTCTCTTGGAAGCTCTTAAACTCGCCCTCTTGATGATAGTGCGAGACTTCCTGTTGAGTGGGGTCCTGATTGCGACCGTTTTGTGGTAAGAGTTTTTTTTTGCGTCAGTTCGAACTTGGGAAGGTCAACCATCTCATTACATTCACAGGTTCATTTCCAACAAGTTGCTATTATCCCCGCCTTCTCACACAACCCCGGCGGATTCTGGCGTAGAATGGGCCTATGTCTTTGATGTCCACACCAACGCTTTCTTCCCCTTGTACCTCGCCCTATATCTCGCCCAGCTCTTCCTTCTCCCAGTCATTCTCAAGAATAACTGGGTCTGCCTTTGGGCCGGCAATACGTTATACCTAGCAGCGTTAGTCTAAAGTTCTCCGACATCGAAATGTGACGTTTCTGATTACTATTGCTGCCCAACAGCTTTGCGCAATACACCTATGGGGTCTATCTGGGATTAAACGGTAAGAGCTTCTCATTTCCCTTGGCTGTACGCTCATGCCATCGCCGTTTGGACAGCCCTGCCATTCCTTGTTCGCTCAGAGCTCTTGTTATCCCCTCTGCTGCCGCTCTTCACAGCGTATATAGTCTCTTTATTGGGTTTCAATGTAGCAAAACATGTCCTAGCCATTTACTTTGGACCTTAGAGATGCGGTGTATCATATAAACCCCATATATACAATCGATTGCGAGATCGGATATACTACTGGCAGAAGCGGCGTCAACAGCGACCAGCTCTGGTTCAGGTGATAATTATCCTCTGAGCCTTTATCAGTTCTGTCACCCTTTCCAACATCTTCTGCTGTGGGCTCTACCCGCTGCTCAGCGCTCAGCAAGCATACAATAACGATAACGCGGCAGTGCACTGCTAGAGCTGCAACTGCCAACTCGTCACGTTCCACCATTACTGTATCCACTCGCGCTATTCGAGCCCGCGCCTTTGCCCTAAGCCACCACCACCACATACCTTTCTTTTCACGCCCAGCCGTATTGCTTGCATTTTCTAAGAAACCGACTCACTTACAGTCACTCTTCACGAATTCCTGCCCGATTAGACTACAATGACCTCGCAGGCTCATATCGAAAAGGCGATTGCCCAAATCCAAGTTCGGCCCACAGCAACAGCAGATTTTACCCAGCACGCACTCGAAAATGGCGAGGTTGTAAGCACGCAGGAGAGGGTTGTCAAAGATGTATGTTAAGTTCATTACCATCGCCGGTGAAGAATGGCTGCTGAACGACGTGATCGCCACTTGCTCCAGATTCAGGCTCCAGCAATGCATATACCGACCAATGAGCAATTTTTTGCTCGGGGAAGTCAGAATCAAAAGCCAGATATTGCAATGTTGAAGAACCACTTCTATCGCGAGGGTAGAATCAGCGAAGAGCACGCGTTGTGGATAATAGAGACCGCCACTGCGATTCTAAAGTCAGAACCCAACGTGCTCCAGGTAGATGCTCCCATAACAGGTGGGCCCTTTGGAGGTCATAAACTCTTTGCCCTGTACTAATCTGCTATGAAAATAGTCTGTGGCGATATCCACGGGCAATACGTACGATCTCGATATCCTACTCTCCGAAACTTCGAGCTAATGGATCGGATTTACAGTATGATCTTATGAAGTTGTTTGAAGTTGGCGGCAGCCCTGCAGACACACGGTATCTGTTCCTTGGCGATTATGTAGATCGAGGGTACTTCAGCATTGAGGTCTGTCACACCGCTTTCATATCCATCTACCATCTCGCTTAACCCCGTAACTCTCCAACCCTTCCAGTGCGTGTTGTACCTTTGGTCGCTCAAGATCTGGTACCCCGACACCTTGTTCCTCCTTCGGGGAAATCATGAATGTCGGCATTTGACCGATTACTTCACCTTCAAACTTGAATGTACGTCCTCATGATCTTGATGTGCCTCCTCTCCTCATTGATGTTGCTGTACAGGCAAACACAAGTATTCAGAACGCATTTACGATGCATGCATGGAATCTTTTTGCTCATTACCCCTGGCGGCTATCATGAATAAGCAATTTCTGTGTATTCATGGTGGCCTGTCGCCCGAGTTGAATACGGTTGATGACATTCGAGCGGTAGGCATGATACCCTTGAGGTCTAAGTATATGTGATACTGAAGCACCACATGACAGATCGACCGGTTCAGAGAACCGCCTACGCATGGGTTGATGTGTGACATCTTGTGGGCCGACCCCGTCGAGGATTTTGGCGCGGAAAAGACATCCGAAAGCTTTATCCACAACCACGTTCGAGGTTGTTCATACTTCTTCACGTATGATATTCCACGAAAGCAACATAGCGACCGCGTTACTAAAACACACTCAGGTATCAAGCAGCTTGCCAGTTCCTCGAGAGGAATAATCTCCTTTCCATCATACGAGCTCATGAGGCTCAAGATGCCGGGTGTGTCGCACATACACTGGTGTTACTCAATGTCTGATTCAATCATCTGCAGATACCGGATGTACCGCAAGACTAAGACCACTGGTTTCCCCTCCGTCATGACTATCTTCTCTGCGCCGAACTACCTCGATGTCTACAACAACAAAGCCGCCGTTCTCAAGTACGAAAGTAACGTCATGAATATTAGGCAGTTCAACTGTACTCCTCATCCCTACTGGTTACCGAATTTTATGGATGTCTTCACCTGGAGCTTGCCATTTGTTGGAGAAAAAAGTGAAGTTTCCGATTCCTTTCCGATAAAACCATTATGACTTATAGTCAGTACAGTTACGGACATGCTGGTCGCCGTCCTCAACACTTGTACGAAGGAAGAACTCGAAGAAAGTGATGACGAGATCACGCTGGCCTCGCCAGTTGCTCCTACCTCTGATGAGACTGCTGAACGTAGAAGGGCAATCAAGAGCAAGATCCTGGCCGTTGGTCGGATGTCCAGAGTGTTTGCTCTTCTTCGGTATGTGCTGTCCGATTGGATAGTGGTGTGGAGCTGATTGGAGTACCGTCTACAGTGAGGAGTCCGAAAGAGTTTCCGAACTAAAGGGTGTAGCAGCAAGCAACACCCTACCGTACGGCACTCTGGCGTCGGCAACGGAGAATATCAAGGAAGCCATCACTGGGTTCGATGACGCGTAAGTGTGCTGGTGCCCCATTTCATTCCCTAAGACTAACTGTTTCTTTACCAGCCGCAAGTCTGATATTGAAAACGAGCGTTTACCCCCCGAACTTTACGATGCCGATTCTGAGGAAGGAAAGGCAATTATGCAGTCCGGATCCCAGCCTTCGACCCCCGCCGAAACAGTGGACTCGCCTGCGCCAGTGTCGGCCAATGGTGTCAGCGAAGGCCTTGCGAATGCTATCAATACCGGCGCTGTTCCAGCTTCTCTGTCCAAGATTAATACTTCACCCACAGTTCAATCACCCCCATCCCCCAACACACCCACCAGCCCCATGCCACCAGGCAGAAGAGGCCATTCAAGAAATGCCAGCCTTGGCACTACAATGACAAGCCCGAGTACACGTCGGAGGAGCTTGGAGAGCACGATGTCGTTGATCCAAGGCGTGTTGGACGGCAGGGACGGCACCTTACTGGAGGGTGAAGAGCCCTCGCCAGAGCGAATGGGAAATTCCGCTGAGGAGAGTAACGGTCGTGGGACGTCACAGTGATCCCACAATATGTCAAGAAGGTAGAAGGGACCCAGAAGGAAGGGCTTCATGCGCTTCGTGAGATCACGAGCTCACAATGACGTTAGCTGTCAACCTTTTGCGGTCTTCAGTTTTAGTTCTAGTCCCTCAATTGTATACAGGGTTACCCTCGTCCGAACTTTCTCTATTTTCTAGTCCTCTAATATAATCAAATTGCAGTTATACCCCGTGGTATTTAAGCTGTCCAAGACTTTTCCCTTTGGCAGGCTTCCATATTTTCGTTGGGCGGAGCGACGTCCAGGATAGCTGTGGCGCACATGCTATCCCACCTTTGGGTAGGTTATAGCCCTTGTCCTACAGCCGGAAGCACCAGCCAATATTCTGGCAAGTGTGTGCAGGGTTTTACAATGCTGTTACTTGTTACTGGTTCTGTTATTTGGGGCTGATGTCAGGTCGCTTTCGGAAATTTTGGCAGGCGACTGGGACTAGTTCCGCCCGGAACAAATAAGGGTGAAGCGACAAAATATCATACGACGATTCATTGGGACGTAGATGCTCTGTTTGTCCATAATCATAAGTTGCAGGAAGAAGGCAGGGAGACTGTGCTAGACGATGAGGACGACGAGGGAAATCCAAGTGTTGGACGTTCCCGAGTAATACCGTAATGATTTATATTTTCCTCTGATTTCTCCGTGTGGCACGCCAGCCCAGATCGACGGTGGGTAGGATGTCATGACCTCCAGGGTTCGCTGGCATTAACTCCCGCGGTTGACCATAATGCATGGGAGGGTGGCCTTGAAAGGGCGTCCATTCTCCTTCGTTGTTGTGAGTAGTTCGACCTCCCGGCCCCCCGCGAGCCACAATTGACTGAATTCTAGGTAGCCACAGGCCCAGCGATATTTGGGATATCGCCCTATGCCTTGAGCTTTCAAGTGCCTTCTCGAGGCTAGCAAAGACACAAGTGGCACCCTGACATCCTTCCCCGCACCAAACGCTTCGCCTGCCCCTTTCAAGGCCACCAAAACTTCTTTGGCACCGTGGATAGTGGCAAAAGCGGCTCCGAGGCTTTAAAGAATAGTTGTCAATGGCTCAGGAGCTGGAGCATCTTGGAAATACTGAAAGATATGCGGGATAATCTGTCACTGAGGGTATGCCCAGGGCGATATTGCGGTCGTCAGTTAATGGAGGCATTCAATTTGGTACTTCACAATGCGGTTGACTACCGAGTGAGCATGCTCAATTTTTATGAGTTCCCGCTCACGTCCCAAAAGTAGCTCCTTGGCTGTGGAAAATATCGGCAACCTCAGTAAAGGCACACGGCCAGGCTTTTGGCCTTCTGTTTCATTTGCCTCTACCCCAAAGGCGACTGCGGCACGGCGGTGTCTTTTCGGTCACGAGCTTGCAAGCTCAGGTAGATCCTGCCTCATGTCTGTGCCCTAGCCCCAGACCTCCCGCCTCCCATGTGTATCGATTGCGGGTCATGGACGTTATCCTTATCCTTCGCGTCGAAGTAACTCAGTATCGTTACGTTCCCCATACCCCACTTCCCCTGAAGGTCAAGTTATTTCGCCATCCATCCCCATTGGCCGAGTTGAGGCGTGGCCAAGGTCTTGCGCAAGAAGGATACATTTCGACGCCAGAGCAACACATCGGGATTAAGGTTGGTTGAAGTTCGTCACATGAAAAAGTTGTACAGTTGGGAAATGAAAAGCCATGTTTCACCTCGGAACGCAATGAGTACTCATCGCCGACGGAGATGGGTCCTCTTAATATCGCGCAATCAGACAGTGATGATCTGGACCTCCCCCTCTCATTTCAGAAGCCAGATTGTAAGATTAGAGGGATGCCACTTGTAGGCAAGGACTCCAAGGACCAAGGGTGATGCAGCAGAGCCTCATGCATCGCCGACGATGAGTCCCAATAGTCGACTATTCCAATGGCAGAGTCCGAATCAGGGTCCTCCCCGTCGGCTCATCTTCCCCACATTTCCCCTAATGATATATGAATTTGAAATTAAATCGTTCCTGCCAGGAGTAGTGTAGGTTTATCTATGTACGAAGCTCGAAGTAAAAGAAGATTAATTTAGAGAGCCCCAGCCCTTGCGAACACCTGTCTAACGAAAAATTCGTCCTTCGACTTCCATCGCCTTGCACCTGGTCATGATTCCTGTAATTAATCCGAGAAGCTCGCAGACATGGGCACGAGGGGTCATATGCACCCTAGAAAACCGACGACTAGGTGGTGGTGAGATCTTAAGCAATCACATCTCGGTCATGTATTGACTCCTTGTGTGCATCCACGCCTCATGGGTCAAGAGGTGCCGCCGCCAAACCGAGCACAACATGCCACTGATCAGTGAGATCCAGTGGTGCATGCACACTGTGAGGAAGCTGACATTACAGAGGATCCGTAGGGAATTACAGTGGGAGAGGACGAGTGGGGGTATGGCTGGCATTGATGAAC